>JAGXJF010003330.1:0-124807 GCA_019208055.1 Stipa capillata
ACTCGGGATACACGCAATACCAGCCACCAACACAGGACTGTAGTCCCAAGTCTCGATTAGGGTTTATTGCATCTCATGCATACATGGCATCCCCATCCACCCCACCTTTGTAACTTTTGAAACAATGTATTGATGTATTGTCGAATACGTAAATATTCATCCTCAGTGAGAATAGTTGCAAACACCAATCAATGTAATTGAAACTATAGAATATGTGCATATCTCATCCTTGAACTCAATTTGTGGAAATAACACCAATCAATTTATTTGAAGTATCGAACCTCGATAAAAGCCCTAATAAGGGGTGTGGGTCCAGTGGGTCCCACAGTGGATCCCCCTTCCAACCTTTTTCCAACTTTCCCAACACTCATCTCCTAAGAATTGTCCAAACCCACATGAAATCATAGCCTGATTTGATTATCCGAGACAAACCCTAAGAGTCGAGAAACTAGGGTTTAGCAAATGGACAAGCTAAGATGGATCAAATGCCTCAACTTTGAATTAGGCATGATTTGGTAGATACTAGCCCGCTGCCAAATTGAGAATTTGTGGAGGAACCAAAAACCTAGTCGCAGTGCTAATCGTCGATTAGGTCAAATCCCAAATTGAACTAGACCCTCACTCAAATGAACCCAAATTGCCTCCAAACTTATACAGCAACTAAAGAATAATATCTAGGACCCCTGGTAAAATTTCAGTCAATTGGAGGCAGAAATTATACATAAAATGTCATGGGGAATACTCCTGGAATAAAGAAAAAGAAAAAACATAATAAACCTAACCCCTACCGGCCGCCAGCCCCGCTCAGTCGGCCCAACTGGCCGGCCCAGCTGACCCCCCGCGCGCGCGCCCGCGCCCCTCCGCTCCGCTGACAGCCAGGGCCCCCGCTGTCAGCCTCCTCCCCTCTCGCAACCGTGCCCCGGGCCCACCTGCAGGACCCGTCGTCCACACGCCTCCGACGCCGGTAGGCCGGGGTGGGCGTCGGATACCGCCCCCTGTCCCGAGCACGCCGCCGTATTTAAGCGCCCTTCGACAGTCCCTTTTCTCCCCTCCCACCCTATTTCCTTTTCCAGAAACCCTAGCGCCCGAGTTCTTCCTCCCGAGCATTCCTTCTTCCTCTCCGGTGCTCAGCTCCGGTGAGCAATTCCGCCCTCCCAGTGAGCAATCTCCTCCCCCTCCGCGCTCTGGTTGTCCCTCTGGTTGCTCCTCATCTCCCCCTCCCTTTTTCTCTCCAGGTCTGCGTCAGAATCTCCCCTGACGACTTCATCGTCTTCAGGTCCCGGCAGGAACCTCGACGAGCTCCCCCAGCAAGTTCCCATACTCCTCGGCGCCCATTTTCTCCGCCCAGAGCTCCCTCTCGGTTCCCCTAATCTCCCTCTCCATCTCTCCTTGCAGATCTCGGCCTCTAGCACCCTCCTCGAACGAAGCCCCGGCCGCCGCCGCCTCTGACCTCGTCGCCGAGCACCTCCGAACCTCCTCCGACCTCCCCGAGCTTGGAATCGACGTCGGGGTTGAGATCCCGAGCCTTTTTCCCTTTGTCTCCCGAGTAGATCCGTGCACCCCAGTGCTCTGGAGCCTAGCTCCGGTGACCCTCCGATGGTGCGCCGCCGCGGAGCTCCTGCTCCGGCCAGTCTAGAGAGAGAGAAGAGCGTGCGAGAGAGAGAGAGGGTGAGACAGATGGCGTGCGCTGATTGGATCCCGAGTAGCTCAGTGTATGACATGTCGGCCCCACTACTGCTGAGGTGGATTAGTGGGGGGATTCGCTGGGTAGTCTCTCGGGTGTACTTAGGGATTGCAGATGGGGTTGGGTAGCGCTCGGGTACGTTTAGCATTTAGGGTTTCGACTGGTTTAGGGTTAAGTTTGTAGGAAATTTCAATGTTCATAACTTTTGAACCATAAGCCCAATTTGATAAATTTTATATATTTGGAAAGCTTATGAAATTCTCTACAGAATGGCTGAATCAAAATATAATTTTGAGCACATGCACACCCTATATCCAGGGTAGAAGTTCTAGGGTTGTCGAGGGTCGATAAACCCTAGATTTTCGACCCAACTAACTCCGATTCCGACGATCCTTATAGCTTTGGAACCCTCGTAAGGTATCCTACAAAATGGAATCACTGAAAACCCAGTAGGATTACATGCATGATATGATCTTAGGGATTAGCTCCCTTAGTTGTCGAGCCCCGCTAAACCCTAACTCGACGAAGCGTAAGTTCCTACTCGTAACTCCAAATGGGGTGATTCCAGCGACGTTAGTTTAGTTTTCCAGAGCACTTTCGAGTCCGAATATGTTTAGCTCCATAACTTTCCAACTTAAGCAAGAACTCCGAAGCCCTAGCTCGTAATTGTACATCACTTAGCTTGCATGTAAATTAGGGTAACACCATAACCTTCGCAAGCTTAAAATGAATAGCCTTCACGCACTTAAACCTGACGCATGACTGAACACTCATTAGTTGCATTAGCCCCCATGCATACATGCTGATTGTTCCATTAGCACTCATTCCCGATGCTCGATTTCTTGCACTAGACCACGAAGAAGGAGACCTGCAGGCCCACGAACCGACGCAGGATCAGGAGCAGTTCTACGAAGGCAAGCAGAGCTTGTTGCATCCCTTTTATTCCAGTATTGTCTTACTTATTTTATGATGATGCTCGTATCGTTATTACTGCACTCTGGTTAAGATTATGTCAACTAGCATGCTAGGAGGTGTATATGATATGTGTGTCTTTAATTGAAGTAATCGGATATAACGTACACTTGAACCCTTTAAAGTAAGATGTGAGAGCCGAAGGGAAAGTGTACGATGGATAAAGTTGGTATCATTGGAGGGGCCTGTTGCGACGAGGTGTTAAGGTGGTTGTCGCGATACCAACCTGAGGAGATTCTATCGGTACAACTCCCCTTGCTACACGTGGGCGTTGGCGACAGCGATGCTGGGGTATGGTCGAGGTAAGACTAAGACCCTTGGAGCCTTGCAACCTCCAAGGGATAAGGCACTCGCTATACTCAGGGTGATCGTCTGCCGGTAACGACCCGAGATGAAATTGAGGTGTGGTTGGTGATGGTACACTATCAATGTGGGGATTTGGATATTGTGGTCATCGTGCCACTGTGGTCATCGTGCCACTGAGTTCTATTGTGGTCATCGTGCCACTGTGGTCATCGTGCCACTGAGCTATATTGTGGTCATCGCGCCACTGTGGTCATCGTGCCACTGAGTTGGGAACCACATGTGACTAGGAGTTACCATCACACCCCCTAAGTAGAGATATCTGGAAGATTGGATTGTAGGTGACATCTATGTTCTACTTGGTGGATGAATGAATTGATTTGACCTTGTTGCGTATGTTGATATGCATCATGTTTAATAATGTTATCCTAGTATGAGTAGGACATCTAATCAAGCACGAATAAGTCTTGCGAGTACTTTTGTACTCACCTAGGGCTTTCCTAGATCATTGCAGGTGAGCCAGGGGTCGAGGAATTCTTCGACGATGTTTAGTGCATTTGGCTTTATCCTTGGTTGGTGATCGGTTCGGGGAACCTCTTTTTGTTGAACTACTAGTCAGCAGTTCTTAGGCTGCTGTGGGACCCTCTTTATTCGTTTCCGCTGTTGTTTAACTCCGTACTCGGATATGTCTTAAATGCTGTAACCTTATCGTCCGTGGTGGATGACTAGTATGTTATCGTATCGTAGTGTTTTGTTGTGATGCTCAAGTTGTTTATAACAGACTGCTCATATACATTGCGTGGATGATATGAAGTATATGGGTTAGTCGTGAAGGACTACGGCCGTTCCTTGTGTTACTTTGTTGAGCGAGATCTCGGTTGAGTGACCCGCTGGCTGAGATGCTGTGCCGGCCAGGCAGGGTGTGGGTGGTTTCTACCGGGCTTTTGAGCGACCCACTAGCTTCGAGCTAGGTTAGGGTGTGGGTAGAACTGCCGGGCTCCTCCGACTCTACTCTGCACGGTAGCGTTCGTGAACGACTCTAGACCTTCACACGACTCGTGGAATTGAATGTGGCTCTGGGAAGCCCAGTCGCTTCCGGCCGGCTCGACCCAAGGTGGGGTCGGGTGTCGGATCCCTCCACTGTGGTGCGTACGGCGCAGGTACCGTGCCACCCAGTCGACGGATGCCTTCGGTCCTTGGCGACTGTTCGTTCCTCTAGTCATATTCTATTCCGGGGCCGTGACAAGGACGTAGGGTACTACCTCTCCGAGAGGGCCTGAACCTGTCTAAATCTTGTCTCCCGTGTGCACCCATCCAGATTTGCTGTGCTCACGCCGCCCCATAAGTAGTATTGCCGGAATAATACTCCGACAGTGGCCATGTGTCAACAGTTTTGCACAAGTGTGAAACTGGTTTTTGTTAGCACTTTGCAGTGCTAGCAGTAGAAAACCCTAGGGGTTAGAGTCACCGGTGTGACACAGCTGTGTCACAGGTGGTCTAGCGCTCTATGACTCAGGTACATCTCTGTACCAGGGGAGAGCTTGTAAATGCTAAGGGACCTGCACTGCGATGGTTTGTCTGCTGAGTCAGAAGACTGTCGGAGGTTCTCTCCTTATTAGGGATCAGAGTAGTTGTATGCTGAGGGCATGTCATGTGCCAAGACCGGGCTGAGTAGTGCTGCTACGTCAGTTAAGGGTTCACCTGTGTCAGCCTCCGGTGACACAGGTGTCGGTCTGCCCGAGCCGGTTATAGGTTGGGCGTAGTGTGTAGCTGTGTCACCGGTGCCTGTCACCGGTGGCTCACTTAATCCTACGTGGCAACAGTGTAACGGTCGGGTTCCTGCGAACCCTATATATAGGGGACCAGGGGAGGTCTTCGACCTCAACCAATCAACCAACCAGTAAAGCACATCCTACCGTTGCAAGCCTCTTTCACTCGAACAAAAGCAAACCTTCCTAAGAGAGTTAGAGTCCTTGAGCAAAAGAGCATTTGGTTCCTCCAAGATTCGTTGCTGCTGAATCTATTACTCTTGGAGTGTCTACTCCTAGACGGGCGTAGGAGTTGCTGGTATCACCCAAGCTTGTGTGGGCTGAACCAGTAGTTTGTGAAGGTGATCTGAAGTCTACCTGCTGCAAGGCAAAAGGACTTCCACAAGCAAAGCAAGGGGCCTGATCATCAGGTACTCGGAGAACAAGCACGATTCAGTGCTGGCTATCTCTTCGGAGTAGTCTCTCCAACGGAGACGTACCTCTCTGAGAAGAGAAGGGAACTTCGGTGAAAAACACCTTGTCTCTGAGTACTTACTGTATTTCTTAGAGTACTTGCTATTCTTGCATGCTTGTGTGATCTTAGACTTTATTCTGTTCATCTGTTGTAGATCACCTTTTACCTGTGCTACCTTAGCTGTGTCTCAGTTGCTATTGATCTTATCTCACACCTGTGTTAGCTACCTGTTACACAGCCAGTTAGGTTGCACATTGTTTCTAGGTTCTTAGCTCACCTGTGTTAGCCACCTGTGTGACAGCTAAGTGTTAATTCATACATAATTTCTTGCCTGTGCTGCTCACCTGTTACACAGTTAGCTCATCCTGCTACTAGCTAAGACTTAATCTGTTCAACAAAGTTAAAAGAAGTAATTTTAATTAGCCTCCTATTCACCCCCCTCTAGTCGGCACCTTCGGTCCTTTCAATTGGTATCAGAGTAGGTTGCTCTTTGATTTGGCCTAACAGCCAGAGTTAAAGGATGTCGGGCTATGAGGGTAAAATACCTATCTTTAATGGGACTAATTATGCTTTCTGGAAGAGAAAGATGCAAATGCATCTTATTGCTATTGACCCAGATGTATGGGAAGTTGTCTGTACAGGCTACAGGTTAGAAGACAACATCATGCCTACCATAAGCGACAAGAGAAATATTCAGAACAATGCTAGAGCTGCCACAGCAATCTTCATGGGTCTGCAGGAGCATGACTTCAACAGAGTCAGCACGATGGATTCTGCCAAGGATATCTGGGATACCCTGGAACAGATCTATGAGGGCAGTGACACCCTAAAGAAGTCAAAGAGAAGCCTTCTGGAATCAACATTGGAGAGATTCGAGTATGAGCATGGTGAGGACATCAACTCCCTGTTTCTCAAGACTCACAATCATCACCAACCAGTTGAAGGCCTTAGGCTCCAATCGGGTAGAAGATGAAGATGTTGTGAAGAAGTTCTTGTCAGTGCTTCCTAAAGCCTACAGAACTCTTGTACTCATGCTGAAGGAGAAAGATGGGTTCGACAAGATGAAGCCCACAGAAGTGTTAGGAAGGATCCTAACACATGAGATGGAACTCAAGCAAGAAGGCAAACAAAGCTCTTCCCCAGCAGCTAAGAAGAATATTGCCTTGAAGACCACTGCTTCAACGTCACAACCTGAGAGTGACAGCAGTGAGGAACTCAATGAGGAGATGACCAGTGGAGAAGAGAGTGAACTCATCCTCCTCACAAGAAATTTCAGAAAGTTCTACAAGAAGAAGAAGCAGTTCGAGTCCAGTGACAGATTCAAAGGGAAGAGGCTGTCCAAAGACAACAAGTGCTTCGAGTGTGGCAAGGAAGGCCACTTTGCTGCTGATTGTCCAAGCAAGAAAAAGGACAATAGTCAGTACAGGAAGAAGAAGAAGGACTTCCATGGAAAGAAGAAGACCTTCAACAGCAAGCATCCAACTTACTCCAAGAACAAAGCCACTGCCAGAGCTTATGTTGGTCAAGCTTGGGTGTCTGAGGATTCAGGCTCAGAAGAAGAGTCTGAAGATGAAGAGCAAGTCGCTGGGATTGCCATCAGCATGGCTGATATACCCAGCTGTGACACAGCCAGGTCACACAGCTGTGAGATCAATGCTGAAACTGATCAGCTGCCATCCACTTCTGCCCCTTTGTGTCTCATGGCCAAAGGATCAAAGGTACTTACTGAAGATGACTTTCCTGATTATGCTGAACTAATGAGCATTCTTGAAAGAACAGATAAGGCCTATGGCAAGGAGAGGAAGGAGAACATATCCTTAAGGGATAAACTCAGGGAGCTGAGTGAATCATATGATGAGGTTACAGATGACAGGGAAAATCTCAGGCTGGACCAGAAAACCTAGAAATAGCTCATGAAAAGCTCAAGGCAGCTCATGAGCTTCTCATTAAGGAGCATGAGGAGCTTAAGGCAAAGCATTCCATGTGCACTGCTATTCCTTCTATATGTACTAATGCACCTTTGCCTACTCCTGCTATCATTGAAACATGCTTAAACTGTGCTAGTCATATAAATGTTCTAACATCCACAGGTTGTGCTATTGATAACTCTAAAGAGGCTTCAACCTCTACTGCTACTAACTCTGTGGATGCAGCTGAACATAACAAGCTCAAGGAGGAGCTTGAAGAGCTTAAGAGGCTTATGAGAAAAGGCCTATGCACTACCAACATTGGCATGCAAAATTATCAGCTGATTAGAGCTGAGATGCTGAGAAAGAATGATGGCCGAAAAGGCCTGGGTTATGATTCCTCTGCAAATAAAGATAAACTGCCTGCTGTCACTAACTCTTATCTTGTAGCTAAATTTGTGAGACAGGCAGGTACAAGTGACAACAAATTTGTTGGTCACATGCAGAGAAATAGGAATGCAGTAAACATTCCATCTAACCCATCCTATGTCCTGCAAAAGGATAGAAAAGGGAAAATTGTGGCCAAATATGTTGGTCGCAAGCACCTGACAAAGTGGTTACCAGCTATCTGGGTTCCAAAGGTAACAGTTGCCTGTGTCACAGGTATTCTACACAGCTGTGTATCCACCGGTGTCACCGGCAACTCACACAGCCAGCTAACTCCTTTGTCTAAGGTTGCAGGTGATAGACAGCCAAAGAGGATTCATGTTATATCATCTGTTGCTAAGGCTGTTCATGTCAGAAATAGATATGCTAACCCATTTAACTGCTGTTTCTGCATATGGTAAAACTGCTAAGGGAGCCAAACATGTTTGGGTCCCTAAATCCCATAACTAATCTTGCAGGATACTGCCTCCAGTGGAACTGACTGGGTTGTGGACAGTGGATGTACACAACATATGACAGGAGGCAGAGAGGAATTTGTAGAGATCACAAGTGAAAATCTTCCAAGCAAAATATGTGATCTATGCAGATAACTCAAAGGGAAAGGTAAATGGCATTGGTAAAGTTGCCATATCTGAAAAACACTCTTTATCCAATGTTATGCTTGTGGACCAGATAGGCTATAGTCTGATGTCTGTGTCACAGCTGTGTGACACAAGTATGAAAGTTTCTTTCTATCCTGATAAGGTTATAGCCTCTAAGCTATCTGATGATTCTCAAGTGTTCAAAGGATGCAGGTCTGGAAAACTATACATTGTCAACTTCAATGAACAGCCTGCATCAGCTCCATGGTGCCTCATGGCCAAGACCGGTGCTGGCTGGCTGTGGCACAGGCGGCTAGGACATGCAGGGATGAAGCTTCTCAACAAACTCAGCAAGCATGACTATGTCATAGGCTTAGAAAAGGTGAAGTTTGAGAAGGACAAGCCCTACAGCTCGTGTCAAGCCGGCAAACAAGTTGGAGCTGCCCATCGTCCCAAAACTATCATGACCACCACCTCTCCGTTTGAGCTCATACACATTGATCTGTTTGGTCCTACAACATATGAGAGCTTGGGAGGTAACAAGTATGGCTTTGTCATAGTAGATGATTTTTCTCGCTATACTTGGGTGTTCGTTTTGAAGGAGAAGACACAGGTTTACAAGAAATTCAAGCATCTCATTGTTAGAGTTCAAAATGAGTGGAAGGTAAACCTGGTCGAGTTCAGGAGTGACAATGTGTCGGCGATACAGGAACCAGGGTCCCCTAAATCGCTGACGAAGAGCCCAACTCAAAGGCCCAGCTCAAAGGCCCAACTCTATGACATGTCGCCAAGGACGTGAGGGTCAAGAAGAGATGCTCGGGGGCTCCCCCCGAGCACTGTAGCCGTTCGGCCTGCCAGTGGGGCCCCGAGTCATTCCTCAAGGGTGCTCCCCGAGCACCCAGAATGGCTTGGCCCCCGCGGCCGCAGGCAAAGGCTAAACCCGACGCCACGTCGCCAAGGACGTGGGAGTTGGGAAGTGGTGCTCGGGGTCTGACCCCCGAGCACTGTATCTGCTCGGCCCTCCAAGAGGATCTCGAGCACGGTATCCACTCGGCCCGCCAAGGGGTTCCCCGAATCGTCCCTTAAGGGTGTTTCCCGAGCACCCAAGGCGGCTCGGCCCCCGCTCGGGACGATGAGTGCTACCTCTACAGTGGAGTGGCCTAGGGTGCGTGCTCGGGAATCCCCGAGCAAAGGAACTCCGAGCGCCCCTCGCGGGCTGTCAGCAATACGGGAACCAGGGTCCCCTAAATCGCTGACGAAGGGCCCAACTCAAAGGCCCAGCTCAAAGGCCCAACTCTATGCCACGTCGCCAAGGACGTGGGGGTCAAGAAGAGATGCTCGGGGGCTTCCCCCGAGCACTATAGCCGTTCGGCCTGCCAGTGGGGCCCCGAGTCATTCCTCAAGGGTGCTCCCCGAGCACCCAGAATGGCTTGGCCCCAACTACCACGGGCAAAGGCTAAACCCGACGCCACGTCGCCAAGGACGTGGGAGTCGGGAAGTGGTGCTCGGGGTCTGACCCCCGAGCGCTGTATCTGCTCGGCCCTCCAAGAGGATCCCGAGCACGGTATCCACTCAGCCTGCCAAGGGGGTCCCCGAATCGTCCCTTAAGGGTGTTTCCCGAGCACCCAAGGCGGCTCGGCCCCCGCTCGGGACAATGAGTGCTACCTCTACAAGGGAGTGGCCTAGGGTGCGTGCTCGGGAATCCTCGAGCAAAGGAACCCCGAGCACCCCTCGCGGGCTGTCGGCGATACGGGAACCAGGGTCCCCTAAATCGCTGACGAAGGGCCCAACTCAAAGGCCCAGCTCAAAGGCCCAACTCTATGCCACGTCACCAAGGACGTGGGGGTCAAGAAGAGATGCTCGGGTGCTCCCCCCGAGCACTGTAGCCATTCGGCCTGCCAGTGGGGCCCCGAGTCATTCCTCAAGGGTGCTCCCCGAGCACCCAGAATGGCTTGGCCCCAACTACCACGGGCAAAGGCTAAACCCGACGCCACGTCGCCAAGGACGTGGGAGTCGGGAAGTGGTGCTCGGGGTCTGACCCCCGAGCGCTGTATCTGCTCGGCCCTCCAAGAGGATCCCGAGCACGGTATCCACTCAGCCTGCCAAGGGGGTCCCCGAATCGTCCCTTAAGGGTGTTTCCCGAGCACCCAAGGCGACTCGGCCCCCGCTCGGGACGATGAGTGCTACCTCTACAAGGGAGTGGCCTAGGGTGCGTGCTCGGGAATCCTCGAGCAAAGGAACCCCGAGCACCCCTCGCGGGCTGTCGGCGATACGGGAACCAGGGTCCCCTAAATCGCTGACGAAGGGCCCAACTCAAAGGCCCAGCTCAAAGGCCCAACTCTATGCCACGTCACCAAGGACGTGGGGGTCAAGAAGAGATGCTCGGGGGCTCCCCCCGAGCACTGTAGCCGTTCGGCCTGCCAGTGGGGCCCCGAGTCATTCCTCAAGGGTGCTCCCCGAGCACCCAGAATGGCTTGGCCCCAACTACCACGGGCAAAGGCTAAACCCGACGCCATGTCGCCAAGGACGTGGGAGTTGGGAAGTGGTGCTCGGGGTCTGACCCTCGAGCGCTGTATCTGCTCGGCCCTCCAAGAGGATCCCGAGCACGGTATTCACTCAGCCTGTCAAGGGGGTCCCCGAATCGTCCCTTAAGGGTGTTTCCCGAGCACCCAAGGCGGCTCGGCCCCCGCTCGGGACGATGAGTGCTACCTCTACAGGGGAGTGGCCTAGGGTGCGTGCTCGGGAATCCCCGAGCAAAGGAACCCCGGGCGCCCCTCGCGGGCTATTGGCGATACGGGAACCAGGGTCCCCTAAATCGCTGACGAAGAGCCCAACTCAAAGGCCTAGCTCAAAGGGCCAACTCTATGCCACGTCGCCAAGGACGTGTGAAAGTGCATCCACTCCCATGGAGCTTGGAAGGATGGCTATCTTGCCCCAGAGTTTGGTTTTGATGGTTATTGGCAATCCTCACCTGTGTCTAATGTTTTGCAATGAGTGTGAACAGGGATTAGATGGACAGGTGAAAGCTGAAGTGAGACAACTGTTGATGATGAGCCCTAAAAAGAGCAAGGAACTGGGAAGGTCAGAAGGACCAGCTGAGCTAGGTTCCTGAGGCACAGTTGCGAGGAAGCCGAGGCTGTGCTCGAGGGCAAGCGAGGTGATGGTTCCTTGATGGAGTTCAAGGGCCGTGAATGCAAGCTGGATAAGTCCTGGAGGAGCTAGGAAGCTGGTGGATCAGGACCAAGGGTTCTCTATGCGTCTACAAGGGCAGTCGTCTTCGGTGAAGAAGCTTGGAACCAGTGCCAAGGGTCTAAGCGAGCTGGTCAGGGACTGTGGCGAGGCCATTGCTCTCTGGTCAGTTGGAGGCTTGTAGTGAGCCGGCCAGAGTTGTGCTCAGGTGCTGCCTGAGGCAACCGAGTCCACCTGAGTTTGGCATCTGAGACTCAGGTGGGTAGCTCAGCCGTGGCTAGTAGGTTACCAGAGGTGCACGTTAGCTGAGTCTCAGATAGGTTAGGTCTGGTGGCTCTTTGTCTGACGTGGCATGAGGGTAACGGCTAGCTGCCAGGGACCCTATAAATAGGGAACCTGGGGAGGTTTTCAACCTCGAACCTTTACCCAACCTTTGCCTCTAACCCGAAAGCAACCTGTTGAGAAAGAAAGAGCTCTAGGTCTCCAAGTGAGTGTTGCCTGCGTGCATCCATCGTGAGAGTGAGTTACTTAGTCCTTCAGGTGTAATCTTCGAGGTACTGGTTCCTCCAAGAGTGGGAGTGCTCTTGGAGTTGGTGAGCAAGCCAAGTCTTGTGTGGCTGCCACCAAGAGTCTGTGAGGGCGATTCGGGTCTGCCTGTCTTGCAGCAGCAAGATAAAAGGATTCCACACAAGAAAGGCACTCGAGGAAAGAGCACGTTTTGGTGCCGGCTGTGAGAACAGCTTCCTCAACGGAGACGTACTGCTTCGCAAGAAGTAGGAACTTCGGTAAAACAAATCATTGGGTGCTTTACTTTCTGTCTTGTGATCTGCTCTTACTTATTCCGATATCTATGTATGCTTAGATCACTAGAGCACCATTATTTGTTGCACACTAACTGAGTTTCCTCACCTGAGACTCAGTTAGCTCCTGATAAAGCTAGTACCTTTCCTGTTCACGTCATCTGATGCACTCACCTGACTCTCACACCTGAGACTCAGTTAGCTCTGAATATAACTTGTTCTACATCAGCTGAGTTTGCTATCTGAGTGTCTGGTGGTTATCTGATATATCTTGCTGAGTCTCAGTTACCTGCATCAGTTGCATATATTTTCTCTAGGATTGACCTATCTTCAGAAGAGAAACCCATTAGGCATTTTAATTTCTAGAGCCGACCTATTCACCCCCCCTCTAGTCGACTCCTGAGATCCCTTTCAAGTGGTATCAGAGCCTCGTTGCTCATAATTGGCTTAACAGCCAGAGTCTAAAGGATGTCGAACTATGAGGGTAGAGTTCCTATGTTTGATGGTACTAATTATGCCTTTTGGAAGCGGAAGATGCAAATGCATCTTACTGCACTTGACCCAGATGTATGGAAGATTGTCACAACAGGTCTTGATGTGATTGATGAGAGCAATCCCACTGATCAAGAGAAGATCAGCATCAAGAACAATGCTAGAGCTGCCAATGCTATCTATATGGGACTGCAAGAGCATGACTTCAACCGTGTCTGCACCTTTGAGGAAGCCAGAGATATATGGTTCACACTTCAGACCATCTATGAAGGTAGTGACACGTTGAAGAGGTCCAAGAAAGATGTGCTGGAGCATGAACTTGACAACTTCCATTACCAACCTGGAGAGGACATCAATTCCATCTTCACAAGACTTACCATGATCACTAACCAGCTGAAAGCCCTTGGGTCCAACAGAGTGGAAGATAGAGATGTGATCAAGAAGTTCCTCTTTGTGCTTCCCAAGCCTTATCACACTCTGCGTCTGATGATGAAAGAAAAGGATGGCTTTGACAGATTAAAGCCCACAGATGTCCTTGGTAGAATGCTCACTCATGAGATGGAGCTAAATCACTCCAAGAAGCATGCTATCACCTCTGGGAAGAACAAGGACATAGCCCTCAAGGCAGTGGCCACTCACAGGGACTCAAGTGATGAAGAGGAAGATCCAGATGAAGAGATGTCCACTGATGAGGAGAATGAGCTTGCCATGCTTACTCGGAACTTCAGAAAGTTCTATCAAAGGAAGAAGTTCTCAGGCTCAGCTGATAGATTCAAAGGGAAGAAGCAACTCAGTGACAAGAAGTGTTTTGAGTGTGGTGACTCAGGACATTTCATTGCTGATTGTCCCAAAAAGAGCAAGAGACAAGAGGATGGCAAGTACAAGAAGAAGGAGATCATTGTCAAGAAGAAGTACAAAGAAGGGAAGCCTCCCATATTCAGAAAGAAGAAGACCTCTGCTGCCAGAGCTTATGTGGGACAAGCCTGGGTCTCAGATGACTCAGAGTCAGAGGAGGAGTCAGAGGAAGAAACTGAGCTTGCTGGGTTAGCCATCTGTGTCTCAGGTGGATCTCTCAGGAGTCCAACTGAGCCAGGAGAAGACTCAGTTGGGTCACTCAGCTGCGCACCCGAGTCAGACTCTCTCTTCGACAAGGATGCAGATCCTACATATGCTGAGACTCCAGCCCTATGCCTTATGGCTAAAGGCAGCAAGGTAATGACTGAGGATGACTTCCCTGATTATGCTCAACTAATGGATATTATTGACAGGACAGAGAAGCTCCTTCGGAAAGAGAGAAAAGAAAACATCTCTCTCAGGGACAAACTAACTGACATACAGGTGTCCCTCGATAATGCACAAGATGCTAAGGCAGATCTTGATGAGGAGGTTTACTTATTGCAGGAAGCTCAAAACAAACTTAAGCTATCACATGAGCTCCTAATCTCTGAGCATGATAAACTCAAAGAAACTCACTCATTTTGCACTGCTGTTACACCTGATGCAAATCCTCCTACTGTTATAGAAACCTGTTTAAACTGTGCATCTCGCATCAATGCTATTACTTCTAGTACAGTGTTTGTTGTAGATTCACCCAGTGAATCAAGCACTTCAACTACTACTAACTTTGTTGATGCAGCAAAGTACAATGAGCTCAAGGAGGAGCATGAAGAGCTAAAAAGGCTCATGAGAATAGGCCTATGCAGTGCTAACATAGGCATGCAGAACTTTGCTAGGCTTCAGTCCACCTTAGTATTAAAGAATAATGGTACAAGGGGACTTGGTTTCACTCCTGCACTTATAAAGAACAAGTCTTCATATACTCCCTCTGCTACTAACAAGAAATACTTGCAGAATCACTTTGTTCCTCAGAAAGGGAAATATGATACTAACTCTCTTGCAGGAAACCATCGAAAGACAGATGGTTATGTGAAAATTCCCTCTAATCCAAGCTATGTGCTTAAGACAGGGAAAAAGGGCAAACCTGAGGCAATATATGTTGGACCCTGGAGTAGGTACAAGAAGGTACCAAGCATTTGGGTACCAAAGTCAGTAGTCACCTGTTTCTCAGGTGACTCACTCGGTTGGGTACCAAAGTCAGGGAAAGCCACCTGTAACTCAGGTAGCTCACTCAGGTGCAATGCAAACTTGCTAACCCCTCCATCTGAGTTTGCAGGAGATAAGAATCTGAGAAAGATTCAGAGGTTCTCTAAGCTTTCTAAAGCCATAGCTGCTAAGAACCCTAATGTTAATCTTATTCCTGCTATTGATGCTTACAGTAAGAGACCTGCTAACTTGGGAACCAAAGCTATTTGGGTTCCTAAGTCTCGAAACTAATCGTGCAGGGCTCTGCCTCCAGTGGAACAAAATGGGTCATGGATAGTGGCTGCACACAGCACATGACTGGAGGCAAAGAGCAGTTTTCTGAGATAAGAAAAGATAACCTTCCTTGCAAGTATGTCAACTATGCTGATGATTCAAGAGGCAAGGTATTGGGTTGTGGTAAAATTGCTATATCTCAGGAACATTCTCTTACTGAAGTAATGCTTGTTGAGTCTATTTCATATGATCTCTTATCTGTTTCTCAATTATGTGATGCTGGAATGAAAGTCACATTTTATCCTAAAGAGGTCTATGTCCAGAAACTAACAGATGACTCACAAGTTTTCAAAGGCTATCGAGTAGATAAGCTATATCTTGTAGATTTTCAGGATCAAGAAGCAGCTGTGCCATGTTGCCTTATAGTCAAAGCTCAGTTAGGCTGGCTGTGGCACAGGAGGCTAGGTCATGTGGGGATGAGGCTGCTGAACAAACTCAGTAAAGAAGAACATGTCCTAGGCCTGAAGCAGATCCAATTCAACAAAGACAAGCCATGCTGTGCTTGCCAGGCTGGAAAGCAAGTTGGAAGCCCTTATCCACCCAAGAACATCATGACCACTACTTCTCCATTCGATCTCATACACATTGATTTGTTCGGTCCAACTACATATGAGAGCATTGGAGGTAACAAGTATGGTTTTGTTGTTGTAGATGACTTGTCACGTTTCACTTGGGTATTTTTCTTGAAGGACAAGTCACAGGTGTACAAAAGGTTCAAGCACCTCATTGTCAGAGTTCAAAATGAATGGAACATCAACTTGAAGGCAGTGAGAAGTGACAATGGGACAGAATTCAAGAACTCAAGAGTTGAAGTCTTCATGGACAAGCATGGGATTAAGCATGAGTTCTCTGGTCCCTATGCACCTCAGCAGAATGGAGTGGTGGAGAGGAAGAACAGGACCCTGATAGAGATGGCAAGAACACTGCTGAGTGAGTACAAAACACCAGCAAGGTTTTGGGCTGAAGCTGTGAATACTGCCTGCCACAACATCAATAGACTATATCTTCACCCACTCTTAAAGAAGACACCTTATGAGCTGCTGACCAACAAGAAGCCAAACGTCTCCTACTTCAGAGTATTTGGTTGTAAGTGCTATATTTTGAAGAAAGGCAAACGTCTCTCTAAATTTGAATCCAAATCTGATGAAGGAATATTTGTTGGATATAGCTCAGAATCTCACACCTACAGAGTCTTTAACACCAACACCAAGGTTGTTGAAGAAGCTGTAGATGTGACATTCGATGAATCTAACGGCTCACAAGATGGGCAAGTTGCTAATGATATTTCAGGGAAGGTAGATATACTTCACAAGTCAACAGGTGAAGTCAGGCCCCAAGTTGAGGAGCAAGCTTCATCTGGAGTTACAAATCTACCTGACCCAGCTGATGAGCAGGATGAAGTCAATGGCATTGAGTTCGAGTACAACCCAGCTAATGATCTATTGGACTCAGAAGCCTCCATGCACCCAGCTGAGTCTCAGGAAGAGCCAACTGAGTCACAGATACACCCAGTTGACCCACTTCCAGCTGTGACTCAGGCGGCTGACCCAGAACCCCCTGTGATCAGCAGGCTGCAGAAGGATCACCCTGTAGACCAAATCATTGGTGCCATTAATAGGGGAGTGACTACTCGCTCTCGTATTGCTAACTTTTGTGCTCACTACTCTTTTGTTTCCACCTTTGAGCCTAAAAATGTAGGTGAAGCTCTGTCTGACTCAGACTGGATCAATGCTATGCATGAAGAGCTGAACCAATTTGAGAGAAATGAAGTCTGGTCACTTGTTGAAAGACCCAAGGATCACAATGTCATTGGAACGAAGTGGGTCTTTCGCAACAAGCAAGATTCTACAGGCCAAGTGGTGAGGAACAAGGCAAGATTGGTTGCTCAAGGCTACACTCAAATAGAAGGCTTGGATTTTGGTGAGACCTTTGCACCTGTAGCTCGACTTGAAGCTATCAGGATACTTTTAGCTTATGCAAATCATCACAACATCAAGCTTTATCAAATGGATGTCAAGAGTGCCTTTCTCCAAGGTAAGCTTGCTGAACTTGTGTATGTAGAACAGCCCCCTGGTTTTGAAGATCCAAAAAGACCCCATCATGTATATGTTCTCCACAAAGCTTTATATGGTCTCAAACAAGCCCCTCGTGCTTGGTATGATACCCTAAAGGAGTTTCTTATACATAATGGTTTCAAAATTGGGCTTGTTGATACTACACTCTTTACTAAAGTTAAAGGCAAGGACTTATTTGTATGCCAAATATATGTCGATGACATAATATTTGGAAGTACTAACCGTGTGCTAAGTGATGAGTTCAGCAAGATGATGATAAAAAGGTTTGAGATGTCCATGGTAGGAGAGCTGAAGTTCTTCCTAGGGCTGCAAATCAGACAACTCAAGCAGGGAACCTTCATCTCTCAAGAGAAGTTTGCCAAGGACATCCTCAAGAAGTTTGACATGGACAAAGCTAAGTCAATATCTACTCCCATGCAAACAAATGCTCATCTTGATCTGAACCAACAAGGTAAGTCCACTGATCAGAAAGAGTACAGGTCTATGATAGGTTCCTTGTTATATTTATGTGCATCTAGACCAGATATAATGTTGAGTGTTTGCATGTGTGCACGTTTTCAAGCTGATCCTAAGGACATTCATCGCACTGCTGTTCGTAGAATACTGAGATATTTGATTCATACCTCTGGGTTTGGTCTATGGTATCCTAAGGGTGCACCATTTGAGCTTGTAGGCTATTCAGATAGTGATTATGCCGGGTGTAAGGTTGACCGAAAAAGCACCTCAGGTACCTGCCAATTTTTAGGGCGTTCCCTTGTGTCCTGGAGTTCCAAGAAACAGAATTCAGTAGCCCTATCCACAGCAGAAGCCGAATACATAGCAGCTGGTGGGTGTTGTGCTCAATTGTTATGGATGAGGCAGACCTTGAAGGATTTTAACATATCTATGTCTCAAGTACCCCTCTTCTGTGACAATGAAAGTGCAATCAAGTTAGCCAACAACCCAGTCCAACACCAAAGATCCAAACACATAGAAGTGAGACACCACTTTCTAAGAGACCATGTAGAAAAGAAAGATATCCAACTGTGCCATGTTAGAACCGAAGCTCAGCTAGCTGATATTTTCACTAAGCCTTTAGATGAGAATAGGTTCTGTACCCTCAGGCATGAGCTAAATATCATGGATATCTCGAATGTGCAGTGAGGAAATGATGATACACGTGTACACATGATTGCATTTCTGGTTTTTCATTCTCTGCATTCTACATGAGTCAGCCACCTGAGTCTCGGTTGTACCTCAGGTGGGGTAAGGTCTTATAGATACCATGCTGATTTTGCATCTTATTGAACTCATGGATTCACCATTGGGTTAGATAAGTTGGATCTCACCATCTATTTCAATTCAACACAGCTTTAGCTCTGTATTGATTGATTGTTTGGCAAGCTGTGTTTGAAAAGAAATTCTCTCTATTGCTTTCATCTCTTTTCCTTAAGCTCTCTCTGGTAATCCTATTGAAAATTTTGTCAGCTGAGTCTTCCTCATGAGTCTCAGTTGAACACATTCAAAAATCCCGGAGAACATTCCTAAGTCTGGAGCTCAGCTCAATTTTTCTTTCCTACCTGAGCCTCAGATAGCATTCTAGCTGACCCTCAGGTGCCACAGGGCCGCTCGGGATATAAAAACCCACCTCTGTAACGATTCGCGCTAAACCCTCTTCAGAGTCTCAGTGCCCTTGCGCCCATCGCCGCCATCTGATTCTCAACGATCGTGTGCTTCTCCGATGATCTTCGCTCTTTCCGAAGCTTCCCAAAGCTCTTCTGATTGTTTTGGCGCCCTCATCTCCAATCAAAATTCCAAATGTAAGTCTCCTCGAGCTGTTCTTCACGGAACTAGGGTGGTTTCCGCCTTAATGCGAATTTCAAGCTCTCGAGTAGCTTTTAGTTGTGGAATTAGAAAGAGATGATGTATCTTTAACCTCTAGAACGATTTCTTGCAACTCATTGTCCAGAATTCTCAAATTTCAGCAAGATTCGATAAACCTAGGTTGCTCTGCTACTCCACCTGAGTTACACAATTTATCTCACCTGAGTGTCAGGTAGCTAAGTCAGGTAGCATGAGATGACTTGTGAAACTCTCCTAAAAAAAAACATCCAAAAATAGCCAAATATTCCTGTTTTCTCTGCAATAGGATTATCTCTTATCTATTCTCTATCCTATCTCACCTATGCAGATGTCTGAATCAAGGAATGTGGCTGAGGATATAACTGATGATCTGCCCATTGGTCTGAGAACTCAGCTCCTAAGTCAGAAGCAGCAGTTAGAGTGGGAGGCAGAACAGGCTAAAAGTCTTGCAAAGAAATTAGATGCAGAAGAAGCTGCACAAAAATCAGTAAAAGCGCCTATGTCACCCTCTGAGCTAGCCAAAAGAGAAGCTAGGCTCAAAGAGCTACAAGAGGAGAAATGCCAGATGGACATAGCTGCAGCTCAGTCAGCTCAAAGAATGAAAGAATTAGAAGCTCAGAAGGCTAGCAAGGAAGAACAATTGAAGCAAGAAAGGAAAGCAAAAGCAGCTGAAAAGAAAGCTCAAGCTGAGGAAGCAAAGAAGAAAAGAGCTGAAGAAAAAGCTAAGAAGGCTGCTGAGAAAGAGGCAGCTATCAAAGTCAAGAAGGCTCCAGTAGTTGATACACTCAAAAGGACAAGGGTTGCAGGCAAGTCAACAGATTTATCCCTGAGCAAAGTGCCAAAGAAGCCAAGATCAGAGGCTGTGGTAGTCAAGAAGAAAACAAAGAAGCAACTCCAAGAAGAGGAAGAAGCTGAATGGAGAGTAGAAGCTCTTAAAAGACAGGAACACAGCAAACTTATCAAAAAATGGCAAGACTTAACTGATAAGTTGCCTAATGCCACAGATGAGGAAAAGCCTCAAATGAAGGAAAGAATAGATGCTTTGGCAAAGCAAATCTTTGAATCACCAGATGTTCCAAAGAGTGTGAAACTCCAAAGAGAAACTCAGCTGAAGGACAAGGCAATCCATGAAGAACTCAAAAAGCTGCTGAAGCAAGAAGGAAAAGCCTCTGGACAAGAGAAAGCAGACCTGATCAATCAAATTGATCGTCTATTCCCTCAACTCTCAGAAGATTATAAGCCTCTCTGGACAAGGTTCTCAGATATCATTCTTCAAAGGAGAATAGAGAATCTCATGTTGGAGTTAAACTCTTGTGCTGATGAAGCTCGTAAGAAGCATCTACAAAATGAAATTGCTGAAACAAACTCAAGGATATTTTATACATCCAGTTCTCAAGCACTTGATGCAGTGCCCCTTCAACAAGCCAGTGGTTCACTGCCTCAGCTGAGTAAGCCAGCCGAGTCTCAGGCAGCTGCATCAGCTGGACTAGAATTAGTCCTCACTGAAGTGGAACCTCAACAGAAAGCTGCCATAGAATCAATTGAAGTCATCTTGGCTGAGCTTGACTCAAAAGAAAAAGAACTTGAGCAGACTATGGAGGAATCTATGGATAAGCTAAGATCATCTTTTGAAGAGAAGTCAACTAAAGCACATGAAAACCCAACTGAGCCACAAGCAGATCCATCAGTTGGAGTATCTGTGAGCATGGGTTCTGTATTTCAGTCTCTATCAGACTTAGAACCAGCTCAAGAAGAAACAAGACTTGAAGAGCAAGAAAAAGCAGTATCTTCTCCAGCACCTGAGTCAGTTCATAGGATGCCAACTGGGTCTCAGGCACAGTCAACTGAGACTCAGTCAGAAGACTCAGATGACTCCTACTCAAGTCCAAGTGACCCTCATCCTCCATCTCCTCGCAAGAAGAAGCAAAAGCTGTCTGAATCAGATGAAGAATATCAAGAAGAAGAGGAGAGTGGTGGAAGGAGAGAGTCAGCAGAAGAATCAGACTCGTCCCCCTCTGCATCTGACTCAGAAGATATCCCAGCTGAGACTCAGTTAGAAGAGTCAGATGAGTCATTGGACTCAGTTAGAAGAGTCAGATGAGTCATTGGAAGCCAAATACTCAGCTATATTCTCAAAAGTGGCACGATCTGACACATCAATGATGAAATTCATATCTGCAACTGTTTTCAAGAAGCTACCAAAGGCAGATGCCAGACTAGCCTCCATGAACCTGGATTCAAGAAGCACATCAAACTACACTGCCATGAGAACCACAAATCCATACTTTGACAGTGAAGGAAATCTGAAAAGAAGACATTGCACTGATCCAAGGTTTTGGAATGATCAGCAGCAATCAAGCTATCATCTCTTGCTGCAGAAGAAAGGCTTTGTTGACAGCATGCCAATTGATTGGGAAAATCTTGCTAAGAACGGCTTAGGAAATCTGAAGCAGATTCTAGCTGCTGTTCAACTTGATAAGATATGCAGTTTAAACCAAGATTATGATTCTGAAGCTATCAAGGAATTCTATGCAACAGTCTTTGTAGAGCAGAACAATCAAGATTATATACTCTGGATGACAAGAGGTCAACTGCTGTGCATCACAGCTCCAGAGTTTGCAGAGATGTTCAATCTACCATCAGGGTCAAAGCTACAGAAGATCAGCATATCCAAAGGTTCAGAAGAAGATAAGAGTCTCCTGCCAGATTGGGTTCCAAATGAGAAAAGGAAGAAGTTCTTCCCTACAGGCTTTGTGCCTCCTCCTGTTAAGGGTGCAGTCCCTAAGCATATCTCCAATTTCAAAGGATTGATGAAGACACCCAAGCACATAGTGAAGATCTTGAACATATCCATCTGTGCCAAAGGTGGAGGAACTGATGCCATATACAATCCAGTATGGAGAATTCTTGAGCTCATAGCCAAGAAAGAGAAGTTTGATGTGGCCAGATACTTATTCTCAGAAATAAATGAATGCCAGAAGAACAGATCTGACAAGATGAGATATGGCTCATATCTAATGCATATGATTCTCCAAAGAACATCTTTAGCATCTACAGTCTTCTCTCTTGACAAGAAGACATATCTCAGCAAATTCAGACCTCAGAAGGATGATCATGAAGATGAAGTTCCTTTCTACAACATCCTAAACTCATCTCAGTCGGCCTTTTCAGAGCCTCCAGAGCAAGCTACCAGAGTCTCAGTCAGACCACCTCAGCTAGCAGCTGATCTCCCAGTAGTCCTACCTGAGCCTCAGGTGTCTCCCACCCGAGACTCAGCTAGAGAATCATCTCCTCCTGCTGAGCGACAAGCATCGGTCTCTGTGAACCTTTCATCAGACAGTATTTCTTTGGTTCAACGTCTAGACAATCCCGCAGCTATTGATGCTTTCATTAAACGGGTTGTGCCAGTACAGATCTCTGCTATCAAAAGGAGACAAGATGAACTGCAACAAGAAATGGCTCAGCTGAAATCTGAACTCAAGAGTGAGATGGCAGATCTCAAGGCCTCGGTCAACAGCAAATTTGATCAGATCCTATCCCTCCTGCAATCAAAGCCAGCTCCCTGAGGATCTTCTTCCTTCTTCTTCCTATCTCTTTTTAGTGCTTAGTGGCAAAGGGGGAGAGAGAGTAGGGAGAGAATAGCTTAAAGGGGAGAGTATTATATTCAGGGGGAGCAGTATGTAAAGGGGTAGACTAGACTGCATGTGTGTCAAGACATTCTAAGTACTGCAAAATGATTTTATCAGTCTTGAACACCTCATTCAGGGGGAGCAGTATGTAAAGGGGTAGACTAGACTGCATGTGTGTCAAGACATTCTAAGTACTGCAAAATGATTTTATCAGTCTTGAACACCTCATTTTTGTATTGTATTGACTGTTATTGCTCAAATATATTGAAATACATTGATCTCTTTATCACATCTGCTCTGATCTGCTTTGATACTTGATATTACTCTCTTTAACTCTATGCTCTGATATTCGATATATACATGACGCTCTGATATTTGATATTTGTACTCAAGCATGCAATCCATTCTGTTATCTTATTTGCTGAGTACTCCTCCAACATACCTGCTATTCCGCTGTGCTTATACTCTCAGTTATGTTGTGAGAACCTGTTTTTGCATCAACTCTCCAATGTCTAAATTTGATCTGTACACTTGTATTCAAATGCAAAATCTCACTTGTGCACATCTTAAGGGGGAGTTGATGTCAAACAAGGTTAAATGCAATACTCTTTTTATCTAAATGAATGTTTTAAAGGGGTTGCCACTAACCACCAAAAAGGGGGAGATTGAAAGTGCATCCACTCCCATGGAGCTTGGAAGGATGGCTATCTTGCCCCAGAGTTTGGTTTTGATGGTTATTGGCAATCCTCACCTGTGTCTAATGTTTTGCAATGAGTGTGAACAGGGATTAGATGGACAGGTGAAAGCTGAAGTGAGACAACTGTTGATGATGAGCCCTAAAAAGAGCAAGGAACTGGGAAGGTCAGAAGGACCAGCTGAGCTAGGTTCCTGAGGCACAGTTGCGAGGAAGCCGAGGCTGTGCTCGAGGGCAAGCGAGGTGATGGTTGCTTGATGGAGTTCAAGGGCCGTGAATGCAAGCTGGATAAGTCCTGGAGGAGCTAGGAAGCTGGTGGATCAGGACCAAGGGTTCTCTATGCGTCTACAAGGGCAGTCGTCTTCGGTGAAGAAGCTTGGAACCAGTGCCAAGGGTCTAAGCGAGCTGGTCAGGGACTGTGGCGAGGCCATTGCTCTCTGGTCAGTTGGAGGCTTGTAGTGAGCCGGCCAGAGTTGTGCTCAGGTGCTGCCTGAGGCAACCGAGTCCACCTGAGTTTGGCATCTGAGACTCAGGTGGGTAGCTCAGCCGTGGCTAGTAGGTTACCAGAGGTGCACGTTAGCTGAGTCTCAGATAGGTTAGGTCTGGTGGCTCTTTGTCTGACGTGGCATGAGGGTAACGGCTAGCTGCCAGGGACCCTATAAATAGGGAACCTGGGGAGGTTTTCAACCTCGAACCTTTACCCAACCTTTGCCTCTAACCCGAAAGCAACCTGTTGAGAAAGAAAGAGCTCTAGGTCTCCAAGTGAGTGTTGCCTGCGTGCATCCATCGTGAGAGTGAGTTACTTAGTCCTTCAGGTGTAATCTTCGAGGTACTGGTTCCTCCAAGAGTGGGAGTGCTCTTGGAGTTGGTGAGCAAGCCAAGTCTTGTGTGGCTGCCACCAAGAGTCTGTGAGGGCGATTCGGGTCTGCCTGTCTTGCAGCAGCAAGATAAAAGGATTCCACACAAGAAAGGCACTCGAGGAAAGAGCACGTTTTGGTGCCGGCTGTGAGAACAGCTTCCTCAACGGAGACGTACTGCTTCGCAAGAAGTAGGAACTTCGGTAAAACAAATCATTGGGTGCTTTACTTTCTGTCTTGTGATCTGCTCTTACTTATTCCGATATCTATGTATGCTTAGATCACTAGAGCACCATTATTTGTTGCACACTAACTGAGTTTCCTCACCTGAGACTCAGTTAGCTCCTGATAAAGCTAGTACCTTTCCTGTTCACGTCATCTGATGCACTCACCTGACTCTCACACCTGAGACTCAGTTAGCTCTGAATATAACTTGTTCTACATCAGCTGAGTTTGCTATCTGAGTGTCTGGTGGTTATCTGATATATCTTGCTGAGTCTCAGTTACCTGCATCAGTTGCATATATTTTCTCTAGGATTGACCTATCTTCAGAAGAGAAACCCATTAGGCATTTTAATTTCTAGAGCCGACCTATTCACCCCCCCTCTAGTCGACTCCTGAGATCCCTTTCAACGTGGGGGTCAAGAAGAGATGCTCGGGGGCTCCCCCCGAGCACTGTAGCCATTCGGCCTGCCAGTGGGGCCCCGAGTCGTTCCTCAAGGGTGCTCCCCGAGCACCCAGAATGGCTTGGCCCCCGCTGCTGCGGGCAAAGGCTAAACCCGACGCCACGTCGCCAAGGACGTGGGAGTCGGGATGTGGTGCTTGGGGTCTGACCCCCGAGCGCTGTATCTGCTCAGCCCTCCAAGAGGATCCCGAGCACGGTATCCACTCGGCCCGCCAAGGGGATCCCCAAATCATCCCTTAAAGGTGTTTCCCAAGCAGAAGTGCTCGGGGGCTAATCCCGAGCACCCGAGAGCGAGTGCTCGGGGGCTCACCCCGAGCATCCAAGGTGACCTGGCCCCCGTTCGGGTCGCCGAATGCCTCGCCCAGATAATGGAGCGGCCTAGTGGGTGTGCTCGGGGGCCTCCGATCCCGAGAGCCCCAGAGCACCCCTTGTGGGCCCCTCCTCGGTCCGCATGGCCCTACAGGCACATTTAATGCGTGTGTCGGGTGCATTAAATGCCCGTCTACTCCAAGTCTTTGCGGACCAAAGACGGTGTCCTGACCGGTTCCCATCCCCCCAAGTGATAAGCCCTGTCAGCTATCAGTCTTGGAGGGGATGGGGAGGTCTGACACCCTTTTTGACTTTAAGGGCTCGCCTCCGCGCGCCCATACGCATGCCCTCTGCACCTGGTCCGTGGGGCCTGGGTAGTTACAGCATAGCCCGTGTCAGGAGACGTCAAGTCTTCACCCTCTGACATGCCCTCATGATGATGATCCGGTTCCCAACCAAGGCGTAACCGGCACTGTTCCGCTACAGCGAATCTCAACCACCGGCGTGGCTTGCCCATGCCCATTTGTCATGGACCCAGAATTGCATATGATTAGGGGAACGTGAAGTTGCCAAGGGCCGAAGGACTCGTCGGCCCGGTGGCACGGTACCTGCGCCGTACGCACCAAGGCGGAACGATCCGACACCCGCCACGTGCGAGCCGGCCGGAAGCGACCAATCTTCCCAGAACCACATACGATTCCTTGATCCGGTGAAGGTTTAGAGCCGTTCCCGGATGCTACCACGCAAAGCAAGGTCGGAGGAGCCCGGCGGTTCTACCCACACCCTAACCTAGCTCGAAGGCTAGTGGGTCGCTCGAAAGCCCGGTAGAACGCCCACACCCTGCCTGGTCGACACAGCATCTCAGCCAGCGGGTCACTCAACCGATTCCTGCTCGGCCTGGTAACAAGAGGTATAGCCGTAACCCTTCACGGCATACCCATACGCTTCATATCATACACGCATTGCATATGGGCAGCCCGAATAACAACTCGGATATCACCACAAGGCTCTACAAATACGATATTAATAGTAACTGTCCACGATGGGACAACACATTACATCATTCGGCCATAGCCGAAAACATATCCGAGTACGGAGAGTTTAAACGACAGCGGAAACAAGGTAAATGAGTCCCACAGCGGTATAGTGACCGCTGACCAAAAGCTACAACCTGTCCCATGAATCGACTAACTAACCGAGGAAACAACAATTTCAGGCATCATCGAAATAGTCTTCAACCACCGGCTCACCTGCAAGCTCTAGGAATAACCTAGGTGAGTACGGACGTACTCGCAAGACTTATTCGTGCTTGATTAAATGTCCTACTCATACTAGTACAACAACAATTAAACATGAATGCTTCTCAGAGTAACAATATACCAGTTAAGAACATAACATTAACAAGGTGAAATAAAGACAGGCTAAGTAACAGACTAACTCAGGATACAAACATATCGCAACCAATTCATCACGAGATCAAATCAGCAAATCCAATTCCATTGGGGCAGCCCATGAGTCCAATCCAAATCAATCCATTAAACATCATCCAATTCAATTAGGGCAGCCCCTAAATCAAATCCAAATTGATCCAACATCCACTCATGTTCATTTTAATCTCTCGAACCGCTACCGACAACTCAACCACTGCAGGCATAGTGAGTGCATAACAGTTTGGAGGTAGCGAGCCTCCAAAGTGCATGGAGGCTTACCCCAGCTATCCTTAGCGTTGGTTCTCGCTAACGTTCCCATGTGATAAGGGATGGTGACACGCTGAAGATAGGGTTGGTGTGGCGACAAAACTCTACTTACTCCTGGGTCGCCGTCACCCCGCAATTAACACCAACCGTACCCATTGTGCACGCCCTCGGCTCTCCCAACTCACTTAACAATTTAGTTGAAGAGCCATAAGATGTTCTCAACCTAAGACACATCCTACACATATTAGTATGCTCAACCTCATATGTGACATACAATTAACCATTCACACATAAGCACACATAAACAGGGCATACACAAGAGTACGGAAAGTAAAGATGCAACAAGCTCTGCTTGCCTTGGTTGTAGTATTCCTGATCTTGCGGGAGAACTCCAGTATACTCGAAACACCGGTAAGAAGCAAGTGACCTCTAAAAAGGGAAAAAAAAGCAACCCTAAGAAACTAATTTGAAACTGACGTAGATGCATGGATGCAGTTGACAGGGATGCAACTACGGTGGATTAAGATAAAGTACACAAGTACATAAATGGGTGGGTGTTCATTCTAGATTTTGGGTTTAGTTTTAGTTATGATATAGCTTTAATCATGGATGGATCTAAAATATGGATGCATGCATGGAATAAGATATGCAACTAGGGGGAAAGGTTTTAACTCTATAATTAGGGTTAGGGCTCATTTGATTGATTCGTTGTCGTAGGTGAAAAATTCTTTCCCGGCCGTTAGGCGAATTATGACACTAACTATTTTAAGTTTGACTGTTAAGCTAGATTCTCTAGAATATACCCCCCTTTTTTTTGGTATTTTTCTCAGTAAAGAGGAGTAGTTAACTAATCTCGCAATTAACGAGGTGATGAGGACTAGAGAATGACTAGTGGGTCCACATACTATCGTTATAGATTTTTATACTCTCCAGTTAATTAAGAGTTCATGGGTTCTAATTGTCCTAGAACTAGGAATTCTTTTTTTTTCCATTTAAGCTTATGAGTATATGGCGTATGAGATTGTTCTTGGGACAATCTATTGCTAACATTTGAATTTATTAAAACTGGATATAGATATAAAGCCTAACTATTATTTTCTTACTTCGGTCTAGCAACAGGTGACTTCGTCAATTACAAACAAGTCCTAAACCAGCATGCATAAAGTACCCTCGAGTTGGTCTATTACATCAATTAGTTGTGACAGCTACTAGGCTATTTGCATTACTGAGCAATATTGATATCAGTAAAGCGTTCAATTGGCGTTAGCATCTATCGTTCACCCGTGGGTCAAACAGGTCAATTACTAACTGTTGGTCTTAACCGTGCACAGCTATCAACTCAATCAATTGAACTGATGCATGATTATCAGGCAGGTCATCTTAAAGCATTAGTTTTTCACCTATTAGCACGTTAGTTCCAACTGTCAATCATTATTTCAACTAACGATCATTAACGTTGAATCATCATTTAGTTATTAATTGGTTAATTGGTATAACTGTTGAAGCATTGAGTATATCTGAATTTCACTAAAGACTAAAAGTTACGATCAGTAGCTACGATTCTACGACAACATAAAATCATTAGCTCATCTTGTATTTAGCAGACGATGTAAACTTAACCGTAATCCATACCTTAACTGCTAACAAATAGGTTAACTTCTAATCGTTAACTACCAATCGGCCATCCAACCACGATTATCAAAGCATCTAGAGCATGTGTGTTATTCGTTTAAACAATTGACATAGTTAATCTTATTCATGCACTAAGTCATACATCTGCCTCATCAACATATATGTAACATCAGGATAGAGCTAGATCTTGACCTCAAGTGAACTACAGAGAATCAAGGTTCACAAACATGCATACCATCCAGGCATTAAGAAAAATCATCGCAGAGTAATACCATGGTTCACCAACCAAGAACAATCAGAGAAGCAACGGCAGAGGTGGAGCTCGGGAATGCACTGCAGCGTTGAGGGAGCTCCGGGAGGCCAGCGGTGCTTGCGGTGGAGCTCCACGGCGCTGGGGGGTGGAGCCCGAGCCCGGCGGTGGTGAGGAAGGTGGGCGGCCCGTCGGTGGCGAGATGCTCCGGTGAAGGGTGAGCAGCGGCAAGGGAGGCGGCGATTGGGCCTGACCGGGCGGTGGCGAGCGGCGACGGGAGCAAAGAGGGAGGAGGGAGCTGCCGGAGGTGTGAGGTGGCGATGGGCAGCTCGCCGGCCACCACGAGAGGAGGCGAGCCCGGAGCTTAAGCGGCAGGTGGAGCAGTGGGCTTGGGCCCGCGGTGTTCGGGGAGGAGCATGGCAGTGGCGCGAGCGGTGGAGATGGCCGGCGGCCAAGATTCAAGGGGAGGCGCCGGCCGGTGGCAAGTCCGGCGGGGAAGGGACCGCGGCGCGTGGGGGCGGCATCAAGGCCGAGAGGAGGCGGCGCATGGCGGTGGGTTGGGGAGATGGGAGGCCGGCCGGGGAGGCACGGCAAGGGAGCTTGGCGGGCAGCGATGCCGCAGCTTGGCGGCGAGCGGAGGGCGGCGGCGCAGGGGAGCCCTTGGCCATGGCGGCCAGGTGGGTGGCGCGCATGGCAGGGGGAAGAGCCCCGGCGGCGAGCTTAGAGAGGAGGGAAGCCGGCGGGATGAGAGAGGGGCGAAGCCCAAGGGAGAGGCGGCGGCGTGGAGGCCCACAGCGGCAGGGGGTTTCTTGGGGAGCTGGGTGGAGCACCGGCGACCAAGGGGATTTGGGGGGTGGCGCTGGAGGAGGTTGGGGTACCGGCGCTGGGGAAGACACGGAGGAAGGAGGAGGCGCTGAGGCAAATGGAGAAGAAAGATGGGGAATGAAGGAGCTGTGAAGAACTCGACCTGGGAAGTAGAAAATGGCAGGGTGCTCAAATCCTCATGCATGTGAGTATTTCTTGGATGATTTCAGTGCTCAGGAGATGGGGAATTTGGTGGCATAACATGCATAGCTGATTTCTTGGTTTTTGGAGGAGAGATTGGAAGAGAGATGGCAGTGGGTTTTGCTCTTAGTGCTGAGAGGAATGGAAATGGCAGAAGGTTGAAGAAGAATGGGGAATGGCCTGAGGTGGTGCTGCGTGGGGAAGAAAAAGGGCCCTTGCGGGTGGGTCCCACGGGCAGGTGAGAAGAGATGGGATCTTTTTCTTATTATTTGCTGCCATTAATCAGGACCGTCGATTTGATTAAGCCCTAGATCGCCCATAGGATACCCGATTTACGCAAATTAATACTTGATTTCGATCAATTCGACGACACGGACGTCGCTACGGTGTCTCATTACTCATATGATGTCTAGATTTTAATTTCATCTTTGTGCTTCATTTGTAAGGTTATAGGTTGGGTATTACTTGCTTCGGGATTCATTTTAGGTTTAAAATCATGAGAAAGTTGCAGGGGCTATTCACGACATACTGAAGCTAGGTGGTTTTGCTTAGGTCAAATTTTAGGGTTTAAACATTAGCTGAGTGTCGAAGACCTACATGCGTGCGGGAGATGTTGGGAGGTTAGGGTTTTATTTGTGCAAAAACTTCTTTATATCACCAATGTTAGTTTTTAGGTCATGAACGCAAGGTTTTTAATTGGAGTTATGTCCAAATGACCCAACTGCATGCACTTTGTTGAGGGGAAAGCTGGTTTTATCCACGGCGATCCTTACCAATCTTGTGTCTTAAGATTTGGTCGCTACACCATTCCTTCCGTGACAAGCTTTATGGGAAGATATTTACCTTTCGGCCACTGTGGTGACCCCCGGATATATAAGGGGAGAACCACGGCCATGCAAAGGGATCGAACCCTGAGATCTTTTCTTAGGCAGCGCAACCTTAGACATACAAACCCTAGAGGAAGAAGAACTGGAGCACCGGTGCTGCTAGTTCACTGTAATCTCTCCACATATTCTCAAATACACTCAAAGCAGGACGTAGGGTTTTACACCTAGAAGGTGGTCTGAACCTGGGTAAATCACCGTGTCTTTTCTATTTCCATATCCTGCCAAGCTCTAGCTCCGGCGTAGCTCCGTAGATCTGCGCCTCCCCGGCCGAATCCCAAAGGGGGTGCTTCCGGACCACCGATACCAGCGTTGTACGTCGACATGGGCCCTCCTCAGCCCGCATTGTCCGACGGGCGCATTTAATGCCCGTCTGACACACGCGTCCACCCCAAGTCCGCTGACGTGGACAAGATGGCGGTGTCCTGACCGTTTTCCCATTCCCCCAAGTGATAAGCTTTGTCAGCTATCGGTCTTGGTAGGGGATGGGGCGGTCTAACACCTTTTTGACTTTGAGGGTGCGCCTCCGCGCGCCCATACACATGCCCTCTGCACCTGGTCCGTGGGGCCCGGGTAGTTGCAGCATAGCCCATGTCAGGAGACGTCAAGTCTTCACCTCCTGACACGGCCTCATCATGATGGTCCGATTTCCAACCAAGGCGTGACCGGCACTGTTCCGCTACAGCGAATCTCAACCACCGGCGTGGTTGCCCATGCCCGTTTCTTCCGCGACAAGCTTCATGGGAAGATATTTACCTTTCGGCCACTATGGTGACCCCCGGATATACAAGGGCCATGCAAAGGGATCAAACCCTGAGATCTTTTCTTAGACAACAGAACCTTAGACATACAAACCCTAGAGGACGAAGAACTGGAGCACCTGTGCTGCTGGTTCACTGTAATCTCTCCACATATTCTCAAATACACTCAAAGCAGGACGTAGGGTTTTACACCTAGAAGGTGGCCTGAACCTGGGTAAACCACCGGGTCTTTCCTATTTTCGTATCCTGCCAAGCTCTAGCTCCAGCGTAGCTCCGTGGATCTGTGCCTCCCCGGCTGAATCCCAAAGGAGGTCCTTCCGGACCATCGATATCGGCGTTTGTACGTCGACATCTGGCGCGCCAGGTAGGGGAGGCCAAGTTCTTGAAACTACACCGCTTATGGCAGGCCAGTAGTCATCTTCCCAGAGTGGGGGACGACTGCAGCCATTCGCTTCAACACGTTCGGTGTCCTCTTGAGAGGAGGGTCATCGTGCCATGCCCAGCGGCACCACAGCGGCAGCCGCTGTGTTGTCAATGTTGCGGCACCCAGCGGGCGAAGGCGGATCGCATGCCGGTGCAGCCTTCGTCGAGATCCCCCAGCCGGTTCGGCGCCGGCTGGATTTCGACGAGCCGGGCGAAGCAGGTGCGCTGCATGCCACGCAGCTTCTCCTCCGGCATCCTCCTGTCCAGGTGGAAGGCATATCTCCGGTGGGCCCTTGGCTCCAGGAGGTAGCCAACCTGGTCGACACCGCTCGCCGCCAGGCGGCGGCCAGGAGTTCCCATACCTCTTCGAGGCATGGTGACCCCCAAGATGGCCCCTCAGTGGTGCCTCCGTCATTACCGCCACGTCCTCGACGTGGTGAAGCGACGGAGCCCCGCGGCGAGTCCCACCATTCGGTCACCTCTCCTATTCTAGAGGGCGGCCTAGACCTTCGCCACCGCATCAACCAGTGACAAGAAGGTCAAGATGCGCACGTCACCACCGAGCGCCAACGGGAGAGCCGAAGTGAGGCAAGGGCTATCGACGGCCAGTCATCCTTCGGCCCCGCTACTAGTCGTACGTGCTCTCCGGTGCGCGTCTGCGCGCCGCCGGTTGGGAGGGTCGGCACCCCGCTTTACGGAGTGGGCTATCAGGCTTTTACTCCTGACCTTCGCCACGTCAGCTGGCCAGAAAAATTCCGGCCTGACCTGCAAAAGTTTGACGGCTCTTTCCATCCGGAAGAGTTCCTCCAGATCTACACCACCGCAGTGCAAGCGGCTGGAGGGGCTGAAAAGGTGATGGCCAACTGGTTCCCCATGGGCCTGAAGGGCTCTGCCCGTTCATGGCTCATGAACCTTCCCCCGAGCTCAATTCACTCGTGGAAAGACCTTTGCCACCAGTTCGTGGCCAACATCCAGGGCACTTTCGAACGCCCCGGCATGGAGAGCGATCTCCATGCCATTAAGCAGTAGCAAGGGGAGACGTTGCGGCACTTCATCAGCGTTTCAGCCAGGTTCGCAACACCATCCCTAAGATATCCCCTCAAGAGTTATCATCGCCTTCAGTCAAGGCGTCCGCGATGAAAAGATGCTTGAGAAGCTGGGCACATGCGACATCCAGCCCATGGCGGACCTGTTCGCGGTTGTGGACAAGTGCGCCAAGGCGGTTGAGGCTCACGCGTGGCATAGTCCGCGCCTCGACCAACTACGGTCGGCGGCGTAGGTCCCTCCCGTCCCCCCGGAGGGCGGGAGAAGAAGAACAAGAAGCGCAAGTCCGAGCCCGTCGCGGTAGCGGACCCCAAGGCGCGGAAGCCACCGCACGCTGGTCCAGGCGACAGCAGCAAAAAGCCACCCAGGGCCCCCGAGCAGGGCTCTGGCAGGTGGTGTGAGATACACCAGACCAACTGGCACAGCCTCGCTGAGTGCCAGACGGTGAAGTTCCTCGCCGAGAGGAACAAGAAGGAGCACGAGGATCGCCGTGAAAGCGGCGATGACACGCGTGGTGGGAGGAACAAGGAGGAGATCTCGGGTTCCAAGAGCCAGAGGCCGTGGCGTGCATCAATGGGGGCGCCTCTACGCCCGCTTCGCATCGCCAGCTTAAAGTGATGGCGCGCGAAGTATGCTCGGCGACCCCGAGCACCGGCTTGACCTGACCGCTCAAGTGGTCGGGCACCCTGATCACCTTCGACCACTCCAACCACCCCGAGAACACGTCAGGCGTAGGCTGCCTCCCTCTGGTGGTCTCCCCGACAGTGTGCAACATCAAGGTAACCCACATGCTGATCGACGGAGGCGCAGGACTTAACCTCCTGTCCCCCGAGGTGTTTAGCAAAATGCAGGTACCATCTGGGCAGCTGAGGCCAATGATGCTCCGAGTGCTCGGGTCCGCCCCCGACAAGCTCAAGATTGCCGCAGACAACTCAGTCCCCATCAAGGAGGTGGTCCTGGGTGAAGACGCGTCCAGGACCATCAAGATCGGCGGCTGCCTGGCCGCCAAATAGGAAAGTGTGCTCATCGCCTTCCTACGGGCGAATGCTGACGTGTTTGCTTGGCAACCATCGGACATGCCCAGGGTCCCTAGGGAGGTGATCGAGCATCGCCTCGCCATGCATCCCGACGCACGGCCCGTTCGGCAAAAGGTACACCGTCAAGCACCAGAAAGACAAGAGTTCATCCGGGCAGAAGTCGGCAAGCTCCTTGCCGCTGGCTTCATCCGTGAAGTCCTCCACCCGGATTGGCTCGCCAACCCTGTCGTCGTGCCGAAAGCCAACGGCAAGCTGAGCAAGTGCGTGGACTACACTGGCCTCAACAAGGCATGTCCAAAAGATCCTTTCCCTTTACCCTGCATTGATCAAATAGTCGACTCCACCGCTGGATGCAACCTTTTGTGCTTTCTAGATGCATACTCTGGCTATCATCAGATTAGTACGTCGGTAAAGGATGTGGAAAAAACTTCATTTACAACCCCTGTGGGGACTTATTGCTATGTTCGCATGCCTTTTGGGTTAAAAAACGCTGGGCCTACGTACCAGCATGCCATGCGCCTTACATTACAATCTCAGATAGGTCGCAACATCGAGGCCTACATCGACGATCTCGTTGTCAAGACAAGGGACCAAGCGACGCTCCTCGAGGATCTGGCAGAGACTTTCGACTATCTCCACAGTACTCGCATGAAGCTGAACCCCGAGAAGTGCGTCTTCGGGGTTCCCTCGGACAAGCTCCTTGGTTTCCTGGTCTCGAACTGGGGAATAGAGGCCAACCCCGAGAAGATCCGTGCCATCGACCAAATGCGCCCACCGTCTCGTCTCAAGGACGTGCAGCGCCTAACGGGCTGCATGGCTGCCTTGGGACGGTTCATCTCCAAGTTAGGGGAGCGAGGCCTCCCGTTGTTCAAATTCCTCAAGAAATCAGGCCGCTTCGAGTGGACCCCGGAGGCCGAGCAAGCCCTGCGGGACCTCAAGAAGTACCTCACCTCGCCTCCGGTCTTCGTGGCGTCGAGACCCGAGGAGCCTTTGCTGACCTACATCTCGGCTACTCCCCGAGTGGTGAGTGCAGTCCTCGTGGTCGAGCGAGAGCTCGGGTCCGAGCTCTCGACAACTCCCACGAGGGTGAAAGCTTTCAGTTCCAAGCTCCCGATAAGCGGCGAATCCAAGGAAAAGCCCGGGTCCGAGCTCCCGGGCGACCCCCAATAGTCGGGAGTGCTCGGGTCCAAGCTCCTGAGCGACCCCGAGCAGTCAGGCATGCTTGGGGCAAAGCTCCCGGCAAACGACGAGTCCAAGGCAAAGTCCGGGTCCGAGCCCCCGGGCGAACCCAAGCAGCTAGGAGTGCTCGGGGCCGAGTCCGGGTCCGAGCTCCCGGGTGAACCCGAGCAGCCAGGAGTGCTCGGGAATAATCCCGACTCCCCAGTTCCAGTACTTGGGAAGGTCCCAAGCAAGGGCCACGTCCAGCAGCGTCCCGTATACTTCGTTAGTGAAGTGTTACGCGATGCCAAGACGCGTTACCCACAAGCCCAGAAGATGCTCTACGCAATCCTCGTTGCGTCAAGAAAGCTACGCCACTACTTCCAAGCGCACGAGGTCCTGGTGGTTATGGCCTACCCCCTCGAGCGCATCCTGCACAATCGAGAAGCCACTGGCCACGTGGTCGAGTGGGCGATTGAACTCACCGAGTTCCACCTCCGCTTCGTCAGCAACCGGGCGGTCAAAAGCAGAGCTCTAGTCGACTTCGTGGCTGAGTGGACACCGGTGCCTGAAGGCGAAGGGGAGGAGCTGTCCGCGAATCCGGGACATGAAGGAACCGGACACTGGATGATGCACTTTGACGGATCCCTCACGCTCAAGGGCGCGGGGGCTAGAGTAGTTCTCGCCTCCCTGACGGGTGAAGTACTCCAGTATGTCGTGCAGCTCCACTTCCGCGCCACCAACAACATGGTCGAGTACGAGGGACTTCTCGCGGGGCTCCGTGATGCCGCGTCCCTTGGAATCCACCGTCTGCTTGTCAAAGGCAACTCTCAGCTGGTCGTCAATCAGGTGTCCAAGGAGTACCAATGCTCCAACCCACAAATGGCGGCGTACCTGAGCGAAGTCAGGAAGTTGAAGCGGCGTTTCGACGGGTTGGAACTCTGACACGTCCTGCGCTGCTACAACGAGCCCGCCGACTACTTATCACGACTAGCGTCCTCTCGGGAACTGGTCCTGGTTGGGACCTTTGAAGAAAGGCTCTCCCGGCTGTCCGTCGAGGCTGCCAACCAAGACGAAGGGGGAACCTCGCGCCTAGGCGAGGCTACCCAGGCAGCACCTTCAGTGGGAAATCCCGTTAGGTTGCTGCCGCCCAGCGAGCACCCCGTGCTCGCCACCTGTTCTTAGGAGCCTTCCTGGATCTCCGAGATCCAAGGGTACCTGAAAGAAAATATCCTTCCCGAAGATGATGCCACAGCAGAAAGGATCGCGCGCCAAGCCAAGCGCTACGCCCTAGTAGATGGGGATCTCTACCGGCGTGGCACCAACACCGTCTTTCTGAAGTGCATTTCTCGGGAGGAAGGCCACGACTTGCTCGCGGATATCCATGAGGGCGAGAGTGGTAGCCATGCGTCGTCCCGCACGCTTGTCGGGAAGGCCTTTCGGCAAGGTTTCTACTGGCCAACAGCCCTCTACGACGCCATCGAGCTGGTTCAGCGCTGCGAAGCGTGTCAATACCACAGGAAGCAGTCACATCAACCGGCTCAGCCCTCCAAACCATCCCTCAGTCATGGCCCTTCGCGGTCTGGGGACTGGATATCATTGGACCGTTCCCCCGAGAGGTCGGGGGTATGGGTACCTCTACGTCGCCATCGACAAGTTCACCAAGTGGACAGAAGCAGAGCTGGTCATCAAAATCACGAAGCACACGGCGATCAAATTCATCCAAGGAATCGTGAGCCGCTTCGGGGTGCCCAATCGGATCATCACCGACAACGGCACGTAGTTCACCAGTGATGCATTCCTGGAGTACTGCGAAACATCGGCATCAAGGTCTGTTTCGCGTCGGTCGCTCACCCTCGTGCCAATGGCCAAGTGGAGCGCACCAATGCTCAAGTCCTCATAGGGCTCAAAACAAGAACCTTCGATCGGCTCAAGAAGTGCGGTGCCGGCTGGATCGATGAGCTCCCTGCTGTCCTCTGGTCAATCCGGACGTCCCCCAGCAGGCGACCGGTGAGACGCCCTTCTTCCTCGTATACGGGGCAGAGGCAGTCCTCCCTTCCAAGATCATCTTCAGCTCGCCTCGGGTCGAAGCCTACTTGGAAGGCGACCAGGAGCAGAGAAGGCTCGACGATGTCAACTACCTCAAAGAGCACCAGTGTAGAGCTGCTCTCTGTGCCGCCAGATATCAACAGAGCCTAAGGCGCTATCATCAGCGCCACGTTCGGGCCCGGTTGCTGGAGGTCAGGGATCTAGTACTTCGCTGCATCCAATCGCGGGAAGGAAAGAACAAACTCTCCCCCATGTGGGAGGGCCCCTACCGAGTGACCGGTGTCTCCCGACCGGGCTCTGTTCGATTGACCACGGACGAAGGCCTGCCGCTGCCCAATGCGTGGAACATCGAGCATCTGCACAAGTTTTATCCGTAAATAGCTCGGGTAAGTTTTTCCTTTTTGCATTGGGTCAGTTCCCCGAGTAGCAAAAGAGTCTTGGGAAGTTCCGGGTTCGTCACCTAAGCCCTGGTCGCCCTGCTTGGTTTCCGAACCTCGGGCACCAGTCCGGCCAAAGGCCGCCCGAGTATCCCACGCGCTCGCATGCGTGCTCGAGGGTTTCCCTTGTATCATAAGCTATGTCAATAGCAGCGGAAATATTAATATAAGCAGTGTTCGCATTTGCAATTACTTGTCAATTCTTTCTATTCCCTCACTTGCTTGCAAAAGAAATCACTCGCACGAGTATCGGGCTCCCGTGTCCCCTTTGCGTGAGTAGGTCCCCACCGGTCTGCAGTACGACGGGTCGGGGTAATCTAGTCTCTGTTGGTGGGCAATCAGCACTCGGTCGACCACTTGTACCCCGAACACCCCTGAGTCAGGGCAAATAAGCCCCTGACCACCCGTGCTCGGCCCGGACAAATGGCCCCGAGCGCTATCGAGCCTCAGAGTACTCGGACAACTCTACCTCTCGTACCCCCGATCAGTCGACTGACTCGAAAACCTTCGGGTCCTGACAGTGGAGAGTTTCGAAAAAACTCAGAGCAGTGGTATCTTTTGCCAGCAGCTTGCTATAATTGCCTACGAGTGTACAGGCTGACCATGGTGAAGTTCTCGGGTGACAATGACCATATTAAGTCAAAAATCCAGGGCAAAAAGCCTCCATGGATTCAGCGCTACTCATAAGCTAAGTTTTTTCGCGATGTTTTCTCAGCCTTAAAGCTTATTTTCACCATCTCCGCGAATAGTTTCTCGCGCCAATGATCCCCCGCGCCGCTTGTTCATAAAGCAAGGATGTTCTGGAGTAACAATGTGAGTCACGGGGAGTGTTCCGGGTCATCGCCCAAAGCCCTGGTCGCCTCGCTTAGTTTCCGAATCCTGGGCACCAGCCTGGCCAAAAGCCGCCCAAGTATCCTACGTGCTCGCACTTGTGCTCTAGGGCTCCCCAATAGATGGAATAGCGGCGCAAGGTGTAATACCCACTTTACGATAAATAGGTATTTGCTCTGCATTCATGCATACATGGCATTATCATCAACCACACCTTATTCAAACTTAGTTGTATATCAACTTTACTTTATAGAATATGTTAATATCTCATCCTCGGTGGATATTTATACAAACATCAATCAACTTATTTGAAGTATTCAAAATAACAAAGTCATTAATAAGGGTAGAGGAAGTCATCAAACACTCCGGTGAATCCCCGCCCCTAATCCGGAAACCCTGAGGAGCTGGAAATTAGGGTTTAGTGGCAGAGCAGATCCTAGTAGATAAGAAGGTTCCAAGAGTTCATCCATAGCTTCCAGGGTAGGAACCCTAAACCCTTGACAAATTTCAGAAATCCTGGAAGCATTTTAAAAACCTAATTGAAGAGTACACCCTAAGTCAGAAATTGAATGGGGTCATGAGTCAAACATTGCCCGAAGCAATTCAAACCCTTACAATAGATCCCATTAATCACCTTGAAGCCCCTGCCAAAATTTCATAACTTTTGGAGCTATTTTGGCACATGAAATATCACAAAAACAAATCCCAATTCAAACCCTAATTTGAATTTGAATGGGAATCTAGGTCAAATCAGTCCCAAATTGGTTCAAACTCCTACAGTACCTCAAGAATAATATCAGGAAGCTCCTGTAAAAATTTCAGGTTATTTGGAGTTAATTTGATCCATAAAATGATAAAGGGGAGGCAGCTGGAAATAAATAAAAAGAAAAATCAAAAAGGAAAAACCCTAACTACTCGGGCCGACAGCCCGCTCGGCCGGCCCAGCTGGCCGGCCCACCTCCCAGCGCCCGCCTCCCTCTCCCCGCCTTCCGTCTCTCCCACTGGAACGCGCCCCGCGCGTTGCCGCCTTCCCCCGCTCCCCCGTCAGGCGCCCGGGCCCGCTTGTCAGGCCCCATCCGCCACGTCCCCGGCGCCGGTACGCCGGCGTGGGCGGTGCCCCGCCCCCGACGCCACCGGTCCGGAGCCCCGCCGCCCTTTAAAGCCTCCTCCCGACCGGCCGTTGCCCTGTCCGAAAAAACCCTAAACCTCCGCCCCCTTTCTTCCCTCCGCTCGGTGCCGAAGCCCCTCTGCGCCACCGTCTCTCCGAACTCCGGTGCCCAGCTCCGGTGAGCGATTCCGCCTCCCCCGGTGAGCCCCGAGCCCCAATTTTCTCCCCCGAGGTTACCCATCTCCCCCTCTGACTCCTCCTCCCCTACATTCTCCAGATCCAAGCCTCCAGCGCCGGCGCCCACATTTTCTTCCCCAAGTCCGGCATCATCTCCGACGAGCTCCTCACCGCGCCCTGGTCCTTCCCCCTTCCCATCTTCTAGCTCTCTGTCACCCCCATCTCCTCCCTAATCTCCCTGTTGATTCCTTGTCGCAGATCTACCCTCGGCGGCCCCCGACGCCGACGACCCGAAGCTTCTCGCCGCCGGTCCTCGCCGCCAGCTCGCTCCAGACCTCCTCCTTCTTCCCCGAGCACCGAATCCTCATCGGGGTGAGCTCCTGGTTCTGTTGCTGCCTTCCTCGAGTAGCTCCGAGCACCGTAGCCAACTCCGGTGATCTTCCGGTGACCCCGCCGCCGTCCGAGCTTCGGCTCCGGCCGGTCCAGAGAGAGAGAGAAGAGAGAGTGCGAGAGAGAGAGAAGGAGGGGCCGCGTGGCGCTGCGTGATTGGCTCCCGAATGCCCAACCCTATGACATGCGGACCCCACTGGTGCTGACATGGATTAGTGGGTGGACTTCTCGGGTAGCTTCTCGGGTGCGCACTGGAATTGGAATTAGGGTTGGGTAGACTTCGGGTAGATCTAGCATTTAGGGTTACTGTTGATTAGGGTTAGTTTTGTACAGATTTTCAAATAGCCATAACTTTCAAACCACTCGGCCAAATTTGATAAAATTTATATATTTGGAAAGCTTGTGAAATTCTCTACAAGATGGCTGAAACAAAAATTAATTTTGAGCACATGCACACACTGATGTCTAGGGTTTAGGTTTAGCTAGTGTCGAGGGTCGATAAACCCTAGAATCCTAACCCTAGCCCTGTTTTCGACGATTCTTATGTTTCTGGAATCCTTGTGAGATACCTTACAACATGGAACCCCTGGAATTCCAGTACGGATACATGCACGATAAGTTTCGAGTTGATTAGCCTTTTACCGTCGTATCCCGTTAAACCATAACTCAACGAAGTATAACTAATTGCTCGTAGCCCCGAATCAAGCGGTTCCAAATGCGTTAGCTAAATGGTTCAGAGCATTTCTAAGTTATGTATATGCATGTCCATGTCACTCCAATGTGAGTAGTCACCTCTAAAACCCTAATTCGTAGTTTAACGAATCTTGCCATGCATATAGTTTAGAACCACCATTTAAACATAACATTAGTGTATTGTTAGCAATACATTCCTCGCATCAACTCTCATGCATACATGCTGGACCTTATGGATTCCTTTTTACTTCTTTTCCGGTACTCGCGTTATTCATAACAGAGGCTGAAGAGGAAGACCACTCGGCCTACGACACCGAGCAAGAGCTAAATCCTAGCACTCAAGGCAAGCAGAGCTTGTTGCATTGCACTCTTAATATTGTTCGTATAATCCTGATTGTGTGCTTTATTCTTTCGAGTATTGTTTGTATAACTAGCATGCTAGGGAATGTGATTGGAATTGGTCAGAATCGATGGATGGTTGGAGTATGATATGTCGTATGTCAATGGTGGTCCCAAATCAAAAATTCTAAGTCAACTGGAACATTGATAATAAGTGAGATGGGAGAGCCGAGGGTGGGTGCACGATGAATAAGGTGGTATTAATTGAAGTGATGGGGCGACCCCGGTGTATGAAGTCTTTGAGTGTGATAATCGCCATGCCACCGGAGGTGACTTCATCGTGCACTTTTCCCTTTCCACGCGAGGACGTTAGCGACAATCGACGCTTTGGTGTTGATGGACGGGCCTACCCCTTGGAGGCTAGCTACCTCAAGGTAGTGAGGCATCCATATCACCTTAGGAATCGAGGTGTCGGTAACGGTCCGAGAGATTAAAGAATAAAGAGCTATGATGGATGGACTGGATTTGGAAATGTGTGGTATATTGATTTTAGAAATGGATCAAGTGAGATCTTATTGTGAAATGACTGTGGATCTGGATGGTGATCTTGGATTGGATTCATATGGGAAAGAGATATCGGATTGTGGGTAGTAATACTTGTGATGTTATTTAAAGTTCGATGATCCTTTCTTATGTATATTGTTACTCTGAGGAGCATCATGTTTACTTATTGCTGTACTAGTATGTGTAGGGCATTTAATCAAGCACGATTAAGCCTTGCGAGTACGTTTGTACTCACCTAGGATATTCCTAGAGCTTGCAGGTGAGCCGGTGGTCGAAGATTATTTTGACGATGTCTGAAATTGATGTTTCCTCGGTTAGTTAGTCGATCTATGGGATAGGTCGTAGCTTTTGTTCAGCGGCCACTAAGCCGCTGTGGGACTCATTTATTTTGCTTCCGCTGTTGTTAAGTTTCTCCGTACTCGGATATGTTTCCGGTGATAACCGACTGATGTAATATGTTGTCCCATCGTGGACTGTTAGTAGTAATATCGTACCGTAGAGCTTTGTGATGATATCCGAGTTGTTAATTCAGGCTGCCCCTGCACCGTGCGTGTATGATATGAAGTGTATGGGTATGCCGTGAAGGACCGAGGCCGTACCATTTTCTACTGAGTCGAGCAGGTGTTGGTTGAGTGACCCGCTGGCTGAGATGCTGTGCCGGCCAGGCAGGGTGTGGGCGTGTTCTACCGGGCTTTCGAGCGACCCACTAGCTTCCGAGCTAGGTTAGGGTGTGGGTAGAACCGCCGGGCTCCTCCGACCTTGTTTGTCGTAGTAGGATTCGGGAACGACTCTGAGTCTTCACCGGAATCTGGGATCTGTATGTGGTTTGGGGAAGATTGGTCGCTTCCGGCCGGCTCGCTTGTGGCGGGTGTCGGATCGTCTCACCTTGGTGCGTACGGCGCAGGTACCGTGCCACCGGGCTGACGAGTCCTTCGGTCCTTGGCGACTTCGCATTCCTCTAATCATATGTGGATTCCGGGTCCGTGACACAAGGGGTCTATGCTGCGCGAGAACCTCGCCGCATAAGAGAGAAACCTGCTGAAACTAAGTGAAAAAATCAGCCCGATAAAAACCTCCGTTGATGCCTAAGCTACTCGTAAAAAACCATCCCGACCACGAGTGCTCGGACGAGTTTCCAGGGCGTCAAATCCCGAAGGTGTGCGCTCCCGAGCGCCACAGATCGCCCTCAAGGACCCAAGATTCTCGGGGTCCCGGGAAGCGACCTGACCAAGGGAAACATCGGCGCGTCCAGCTTCTCGGGGACATGGGGTCCTCGGGGTCTCGAAGCATGACATGCTCAAGAAGAAGGTCGAAGCCTCCAGCTTCTCGGGGACATGCGGTCCTCGGGCTCCCGAAGCGCGACCTGCTCAAGTAATAAGTTCGAAGCGTCCAGCTCTCGGGGGCTGGAGTCCTCGGGGTAGACTGCTCGGGCAAGAGCTTGTGAAAATCATCAATGTTACTCTTCAGCCCAAGGGAGGCAACACAGATGCTGTGTATAACCCCAGCTTGGCAGATCCTGGTGCACATTGCAAAGAACCAGCATTTTGATGTAGTCAGATATATCTTTCATGAGATAGATGCGGTTTAGAAAGACAAGAAAGCAAAGCTGAGGTATGGATCGTACATCATGTACATGATGTGTGAGGGACCCGATATTTTAAATCGATTCAAGGAATTCACAACAAGTGAAGACGGTGACCATAGCCGCTACCTGCGACGGACTATGGCCCAACCCCGCCCCGTGCGACATGCATACGACACAATGCGTATGACTCAGCACGGCCTGATTGAGGGATCACGATTCCAAAAACATACGCCACAATGCGTATGACTCACTTTGGCAATGGACCGTACATTCACTTTGCACTTCACTTGAATCGAAACAAAATATCAAGTACCTCCATATGCATCCAACCACACTTCCCATTTCAACATACACGCATGACAGACGGGAGGTCGGGGCGTATGTTGGACAGCAAGAATATCATCACACGAACAACTAAGATATGATAATAAAGCTAGCTGTCCACATAGTGAACTACATGAGTTTCATCATTCGGTAATAACCGGAACATATAGTCAAATCTGAAATATTTATACAACAGCGGAATAAGTAAACCAAAATCCACAGCGGCGCATCAACCGCTGCCCAAAAGCCAACAAAATTTCCACGAGTCGAACACCGACCTAAGAAACCAGCAACTAGACATCGTCGAAGTAATCTGCGACCACTGGCTCACCTGCAAGGTCTAGGAATATCCTAGGTGAGTACAAAGGTACTCGCAAGACTTATTCGTGCTTGATTAGATGTCCTACACATGTATACTACAGCAGCAAGTAAACATGACGCAAACCAAGATAATAAGGTACAAAATAGCGTAAGACCATTAGATAATAGCTAGCAACCCAGGTTTCACAAGAATCATGGTTAGAGGCAAAATAGTTACATATCAACATTTCCAATTCATTCGGGGCAAGCCACACCCCAATTAACTTAGTGTCCATCACAACAACAATTTCAATCCAATAATCTCTCGGACCGTTACTGGCAAATCGATCACCCTGAGATAGCGAGTGCATTATCCCTTGGAGGTTGCAAGGCTCCAAGGGCTTGAGACTTACCTCAACTATACCCCAGCCTCGATGCTGGTGACGTCCACGCGTGACAAGGGGAGTAACATGATGAAGTAACCTCAGATTGGTATAGCGACAAAACTCTTCAAACACCGGGGGTGGCATTCATGGCATCAAATATACCAATCGTATTCATCGCGCACGTACCCTCTTCGACTCTCACATCTCACCTTAGCACATTCAAGTTGATAGGGCAACAAGTTTAATTCTCAGCCATAGCTAGACTTTAACGCCCAACACAACCTAACATGCTAGTTTCATCGAATTCCGGGCATACTATTCAAGCAAACAGTCCATACGCAACCATATATGGATAAAGCATGTAAATCACAATGTAAAATGCAACAAGCTCTACTTGCCTTGGTCACAAAGGTCCTGGTCTTGAGCTGGGTCAAGTGGTTGTTGTTCTTCTTTCCGAGCTCTTTTGCAAACAACACGAATCACCGGAAAAGAGGCGACAAAGAAGGTGATAAGTTCAGCATGAATGCATGATGGATTATGCTAAGTATGAACTTCTAAGGTGATTAGAGTCACGAGGAATCTGAAACTAGAAGGGTTCCTCAATTTTTAACTTGTGGGAATTAAGGAATTGCCCTAGCAATGCATGCATGTCAATTTTGTTCGATTGCGAGTGGGGTTTAGAAGTATTATACACAGTAGAGGGTCATGCCCTGAAATATTTTTAGTATGGAAGTGTTCTGCGATACAAACTTAACGCAACTGGGTAAATTTTGCTGAATTTGGAGCTACGGTTCAAAGTTATCACATTTTCAAAATTGTCGGAAAAGTGGACGAAACCCTAACCCTAAACTTTATTTTTCTGCGAAAATAAAATAAACAAGAAATGCTATGCGCACCCTGAAAATCTACCCTACACCTACGCTCGGTCCAGCTGACACGCGGGGTCCACCTCGGTGCTGACGGGGCTCAGGCAACCAATCCCGAGCCGCCACGTCGCCCTTCTCTCCCTCACCCACTCTCTCTCTCTCACAAACTCTCTCGGGACAGGCGGCTTCAGGATGGCGGCGATCTCACCGGGGATGGCCGGAATGGCGTCTGGGGGCACGGAGAGCTCGGAGGAGGCGGTGGGAGCACCGGAGACTTACCCCGAAGACGAAGCACGGTCGTGGGGAGGCGGAGAGGGCCGGGATGAAGCTCGCAACGGTGGCCGGTGGCGGAGTGCTTCAGGTGACGCCGGCGATGGGCTTCCGGGCACCGGTCTACAGAATGGAGGAGGGGAAAGATGAGGAAGGAGGAGAGGGAGCTCGGGGCAGGAAAAATGGAGTGAGGGGAGGACCGGAGCGAGCTACGCGAGCTCGCCGGGGTTGCAACCGTGCGCGGAGAAGAAGAAGACGGCGGAGGCCTTCTGGGTGGACCTGAAAAATGGAGGAGAGGGGAAGGTGAGCAAGGAAATAGGCGTGCTCGGGAGCTCGGAAGAGGAGCCGGAGGTTCACCGGGGGTGGCGGAATTTCTCACCGGAGCTCGGCCGGACGCGAAGAAGAAAGCGGCGGGGAGGGGGAGCTAGGTCACGGGAGAAGGAGAGCTAGGGTTAGCCAGGGGAGAAGAAAAGAGGCGGCCGGTCGGGACGCCGATTAAATACGGTGCCTGTCGGGACGGGGTGGTGGCGCGCCGCCGACCTTGGCCACCCGGCGGCGGCGACGTGGAGCGGGAGATCTGGCGGGTGGGGCCGTGCGACAGGGGGAGGGAGAAAGCGCAATGGCGCCGGGCCGCTTCCCCAAAGAGAAGGCGGAAAATGGGGGGGGAGGAGAGAAGGCGGGTTTGCGGGTAACGGGCTGGCCGAAGGCGGCCCAGTAGGCCTCGGTCCGAAATTTCCTTCCATTTTCATTTTTTTCTTTTAAACCCTAAACAGAACCTTTGTTAATTCAAATGAGCACCCAAATTAGCTCCGAATCATTTGAAATTTTTACACATCTTTCAAACTAGTATATAGAATCTACTATAAAATTTTGGGGTCATTTGGAAATGTTTTGACCCCATTTTGAATTTAAATTCAATTTGGTCCATAAATAGGTTTGAACTGTAGCTAGGTTCTAAACATCCCCACAAATTCTGAAAATTTACAGGTAGCTAGAGTTCTTATATCCATGGCTATTTATAAATTTTTATAACTTTTCATCTGCAGGAATATTGTCTAATCATTTAATTACAATTCAGTCCTTTTTGCAAATTGATTTCTAATCCTTCAATTGAATTAGCAATGCATGATACCTTTGGATGAAATTTTGAAAAAGGGACCTCGAATAGTGGTCCAGCTAGGGATCGCTGATTTCCTCCACCTCCTATTACTAAGGTTCGATGGTTGGTAACCCAAATAAGTTGATTCGTGTTTGCTAAAACTATCCACCGAGGATGAGATATGTACGTATTCTATAAAATAAAATTTTAGCACATTTAAGTTTATGCAAGATGGATGTGGGGATGATGGCATGAATGCGAGATGAAATGCAAAACCTAATCGCAAATTAAAAATGGGTGTTACAAAACCTACCCCCCTTAAAAAGATCTCGACCCGAGATGTCTAACGGTTGGCAAACAAGAATGGAAACTCGGTCTTAAGCCAATCTTCACGTTCCCACGTAGCCTCATCTTCAGTATGATTGCTCCACTGAATCTTGAAGAACTTAATGGTGCGATTCCGGGTCTTACGCTCAGTCTCATCGAGAACACGCACCAGATGTTCCTGATAAGTGAGGTCTTCGTGTAGTTCTTCCATTTCGGGGTTGATCTTCTTTTCGGGGACACGATGCCAAGCTTTTAGCTGGGATACATGGAAGACATCGTGCAGCTTGGACAGCGAGGGAGGTAGCTCCAATTGATATGCTACAGTCCCTCGTTTGGCTAAAATTCGGTATGGGCCGATATAGCGAGGGGCTAGCTTCCCTTTTATTCCAAAACAGTGGACACCTTTGAATGGGGTGACCTTGAGATATACACTATCTTTAATCTGAAATGTAACTTCTTGGTGGTGAGGATCGGCATAACTCTTCTGCCTCGATTGAGCTTCTCGAAGCCTTTCTCGTATGAGGTGAACTTGAGCTTCTACTTCCTTAATTGCATCCCGTCCAAAGAACTGTCTCTCACCGGTCTCGGACCAGTTTAGAGGAGTCCTACATCTTCTTCCATAGAGCACTTCGAAAGGTGCCATACCAAGGCTAGCTTGGTAACTATTATTGTAGGCAAACTCCGCATACGGCAAACACTTCTCCCAATTGGAACCGAAAGTAATGGCACAAGACCTCAACATGTCCTCCAGGATTTGGTTTGTCCTCTCAACTTGACCTCCGGTTTGAGGATGGAATGCGGTGCTAAAAGATAGAGAGGTTCCCATAGCCTCATGCAAACACTTCCAAAACCGGTTGGTAAACTGCGTGCCCCGATCCGAAACAATCTTTGCAGGAACACCATGAAGGCAAACGATTCGGGCAATATACAACTCCGCTAATTGACTCACCTTATGTGTGGTCTTCACGGGGATGAAGTGAGCTACCTTGGAAAGGCGATCCACAACACCCATATCGCATCATGGCCCTTTGGAGATTTCGGTAAACCTACCATGAAATCCATGCCGATTTCTGCCCATTTCCACTCGGGAATAGGGAGTGGTTGTAACATGCCCGCTGGTCTTTGATGCTCGGACTTCACACGGTGACACATGTCGCATTGGGTAACAAAACGAGCGATTTCCCGTTTCATTCGGGTCCACCAAAATCGGCGGCGAATGTCTTGGTACATCTTCGTGCTTCCGGGATGGATGGACAGCAGGGAGTTATGAGCTTCATGAAGGATCAAATCCTTTAGTTGCTGGTCCTTAGCCACCACAAGTCATTTTCCAAACCAAGGGACTCCATGCTCATCTTCGGTGAAACACGTAGTGGTACCATTCTTCACTTTCTCCCTTAACTTTTGCATACCAACATTTTGTTTTTGTGCAGCCTTGATTTGGTCTTCTAAGAATGGTTTTACCTCAAGGAAGGTGAGGGAACCTTGCTCAACCATTTCGAGATTGAGCCACTGAAATTCCACATGAAGTGGTGGTTGTTGCTCAAGAATTGTGGCATTATTGCAATAAGCTTTCCGGCTAAGTGCGTCGGCGACGACGTTGGCCTTGCCGGGGGTGTAATTTAGACCCAAATCATAATCTTTGATGAGCTCAAGCCATCTCCGTTGCCGAAGGTTCAAATCTGGTTGAGTAAATAAATACTTCAAACTCTTATGATCCGAAAAGATTTCGCAACGGGAACCGATGAGATAATGTCGCCAGATCTTGAGAGCGTGAACCACGGCTGCTAACTCCAGGTCATGAGTGGGATAATTCACCTCATGGGGACACAATTGACGTGAAGCATAAGCTACCACGCGACCCTCTTGGATGAGAACACAACCCAACCCATTCCGAGAAGCATCACAATAGACTTCGAAGCTTTTGTGGATATCCGGGAGGATAAGCACGGGGGCTGTGGTCAACTTCTTTTTGAGCTCTTGGAAACTCCTTTCACACTTGTCGGACCACACAAACTTATTGTCCTTCTTCAACAACTCCGTCATTGGCTTTGCTATGGAGGAGAAACCTTCAATGAATCGACGGTAATAACCCGCCAATCCTAGAAAGCTACGAATTTGGGTAACCGACTTGGGTTGCTTCCATTCTTAGACGGCTTCCACTTTGCTCGGGTCTACTGTGACACCTTCAGCTGAAAGCACATGACCCAAGAACTCCACTTGATGCTTCCAAAACTCGTACTTTGAGAATTTTGCATAAAGACGATGCTCACGGAGCTTGTCAAGCACCTTTCTCAAGTGGTCTTCATGCTCTGGTTTAGATTTGGAGTAGATGAGGATGTCATCAATAAAAATGACTACAAACCGATCAAGGTACTCCATGAATACTGAATTCATAAGTTGCATGAAGGTGGAAGGGGCATTGGTCAAACCGAACGACATGACGGTGTATTCGTATGACCCATAGCGAGTGGTAAAGGCTGTTTTTGGGATATCTTTAGATCTGATTTTTATTTGGTGGTAGCCCAACCTGAGATCAATCTTGGAGAAGACACATGCTCCGGCTAATTGGTCAAATAGGTCATCGATTCGGGGAAGAGGATACTTATTCTTCACCGTGAGCTCATTTAATGGACGATAGTCCACTACCATCCGCAAGCTCGAATCCTTCTTCTTCACAAACATTGCAGGACAACCCCATGGCGAGGAACTCGGTCTAATGAAGCCCTTGTCCTCAAGCTCCTTGAGTTGCTTCTTCATCTCAAACAATTCATTTGGGGGTATCCGATACGGTCGTTTCGACACAGGGGCAGTACCGGGTGGAAGATCGATAACGAACTCCACCGCACGGTCAGGAGGCATACCCGGCAATTCTTCAAGGAAGACGTCCGGGTACTCACATACCACGGGGACAAGCTCAATTCCCTGGTCTTGGGTGCCGCTCATGGGGAAAAGATGCCCTGATGAAGACGACAACACGAATGTCACTTCCTTGCCGGAGTTGGCGACAAGGGAGACGGACCTTTCGCCACAATCTATTTTTTCCTTGTGTTGGACCAATCAATTTATGCCCAAGATAACATCTAAACCCTTCGATCCAAGAACCACCATATTGGCTAGGAATAGCTCTCCACCAATTTCTAACTTAACACCCTCGCAAACGAGCTCAGTCCTCAATTCTGAGCCGGGTGTTGCAATAATGAGGGGATGATGCAATGCTGATGATGGAACATGGTTATCATGTGCAAAATTGCTGGATATAAAGGAATGGGATGCTCCGGAATCGAAAAGAATGGTGGCGGGAGTTGAGTTAACGGGAAGCGTACCCAACACCACTTCCGGTGCTTCCTGCGCTTCTTCGGCGGTGATGTGGTTTACCCTGCCACGGCCGGCGACTTGAGGTTTACTGGGGGCTGGTCCCCGGACTTGAGGACCTCTACTTGGTTGTCCTGTCTGCACCTTGGGGGCAAAGGCAAGTCCCGAGCGTGGAGCAGAACAACGGTTTGCAAAATACCCCACATTTCCACAGTTATAGCACTTAACCTTGCTCCAATCCATGGCGGGCTGTGGCTGTCCTCCCTGGGGACGGGGCTGAAAACCTTGCTGTGGAGGACGGGGAACATAACCTTGCGGCCTTTAAGGAGATGGCACCGCGGGACGGGGTGGTTGTGGCTGCCACGCCCGCGGTTTCTGCGAGCTGCTTGCGGCAGATTTCAGCACCTCTCTTTCTCGCTTTCGCGACTGGTTGAGGGCTAGCTCTTTGGCCTCCACCTTGATGGCCGTGTCCACAAGATGTTGGAAGTTGCGCACGTCAATGGCAGCAAGCTTCGCTTGCATCTCTTCATTCAACTTGCCCATGAACTACTCCACTTTGTCTTCGTCGGAGGAGACTTCACGTGGTGCATACCACGCCAAGTGGTTGAACTCGCGAAGGAACTCTAACACTGACTTCTTGCCTTGGCGTAGATCACGGAGCTCTTCCTTCTTCAACACCACAATACCCGAAGGAACGTGGAACTCACGAAAGCCGGTTCGGAACTCGGCCCACATGACCACCTGACCGGGGGCTTGCATTGCCAGAAAATTTTCCCACCAATCCGCGGCAGCTCCTTCGAGGTAGTGGGAGGCGAAGTTGACCTTGTCGGCCTCCGTACATTGGGCCAATTGTAGCTTCCTCTCGATGGTGCGGATCCAATTGTCCACCTCCAACGGATCATCTGCTCGGTCGAAGGTAGCTGGTTGAGTCCGCTGAAAATCAGCTAAGCCAACTCGAGCTTGACCACCTCCTATGCCTTGATTGCGCACGAGTTGCTCAAGGATCTGATTTTGCATCGCTAACAGGTCCGCGATGTTAGGTTGCTGGGGAGGAGGTGGCACTTCCTCCTCGTCACGATCATAGCGACCACCTGTAGCTCCACGCGTTCCCGAAGCCATGCTGTTGCAAGCAACCGACAACGGAATGAGAGGGCGACATTAGGGAAGTGGAAAACAAAAATATTTCCACAACGGTACAGCGGGGTATTCATGAACATGTTACATTATTTCATACATATTTTCACAAGAAAATGGGGTACAAAACAATTGCAAGAACGATTGACAATAATACGCGAGTGTATTAATACGTTCGACATAGTTCATACATGGGGCTGCGGTTTAGATCACCTTACGGTGAAATAAACGTTAACAATGTGCCAAAAATTGCAGCCACCAATACCCAATTACATGCCTCCAAAAGATACCTTAAAACCTAGGATTTGGTTCAGCTTACACCACAAAATGATGCCCACAACTCGATGCTAAAAACTGGACAGCACTACTAGGGGCTATACGGAGCTCCTTCATTGCGGCGACAGAGCTCGTAAGCCTACAAATCAACGGGGAGAGGAACCATGGTATGGAACAAAGGAATCCCATGCCCAAAAGGAGGAGTAACAGTGGGGATGCGACGAGTGCTGCCCACCAACATTTGCGGATGCAAGACGTCGGGGCGGTTACCAAGCTCTATTCCGCCCACCGACGGATAATGGTGCACCCACGGACCTCCTTCATAGACCGAGTAGATGCCCTCCCCGGTCTAGAAATGAGGGGGTGCAGCAAAGTCTATCCTTTGGTGATGAGCAAGCTCAAGGGAGATGAGGAGGCGATGACGATACCGCCTCATCTCAAATCCACGGGCACGATATGCCACGTCCAAGGATCGGATGAGGCGCCCCAAATGGGCTATTGCCGTGTCGCTCTCCTGGGTGAAGTCTTCGGATGGTGCCACGTCCTCCATGGGAGTACACGACGGAAAGTAGGAGAAAGGGCCCTCGGCGAGGCCCGGAAGCTCATGGCGAAGATGACACATGGCAGAATATGCGGCATCTTGGACTGCAGACTCCAACTCAGCTCCATAGCCATTGACAAAGCACGGCTGATGTGGAGGGTCACTCTCATGCGGTTTGATGAACACGCGCGCCCGATACTCGTACATGTCAAACCTTAAGTTGGCTCTATGCACAAGGTACTCCGGGAGATATGGGAATCCGAGTTCCCGGAGCATGTACAAAAGTACCTCCGGAAACCCATCAACATCCAAAGCATGGGTGGCGTGCACCAACTGTGGAGAAGCCATCTAACAAAGCAAAGAATAGGTCAAGGTCAGCCACAAGCAAAAACAAATGCAATAGAGGAGGAAATTTCGGAACTAAGATCGATGAGGGTGAGGAATAAAGAAGCAATCTACTTGCTGAATTTTAAACATAGATTTTTAATTTTGCAAATAGTTTTTCTCGGCGATGCCAAATTCTAACTAACGACCACCTGCAATTGGCTTCCTACGGTCAGCTCGGCTCTGATACCAAGCTGTGAGGGACCCAGTATTTTAAATCGATTTAAGGAATTCACAACAAGTGAAGACGGTGACCATAGCCGCTACCTGCGACGGACTATGGCCCACCCCCGCCCCGTGCGACATGCATACGACACAATGCGTATGACTCACCACGGCCTGATTGAGGGATCACGATTCCAAAAACATACGCCACAATGCGTATGACTCACTTTGGCAATGGACCGTACATTCACTTTGCACTTCACTTGAATCAAAACAAAATATCAAGTACCTCCATATGCATCCAACCACACTCCCCATTTCAACATACACGCATGACAGACGGGAGGTGGGGGCATATGTTGGACAACAAGAATATCATCACACGAACCACTTAAGATATGATAATAAAGCTAGCTGTCCACATAGTGAACTACATGAGTTTCATCATTCGGTAATAATCGGAACACATAGTCAAATCTGAAATATTTATACAACAGCGGAATAAGTAAACCAAAATCCACAGCAGCGCATCAACCGCTGCCCAAAAGCCAACAAAATTTCCACGAGTCGAACACCGACCAAAGAAACCAAGCAACTAGACATCGTCGAAGTAATCTGCGACCACTGGCTCACCTGCAAGGTCTAGGAATATCCTAGGTGAGTACAAAGCTACTCGCAAGACTTATTCATGCTTGATTAGATGTCCTACACATGTATACTACAGCAGCAAGTAAACATGATGCAAACCAAGATAATAAGGTACAAAATAGCGTAAGACCATTAGATAATAGCAATCCAGTTTTCACAAGAATCATGGTAAGAGGCAAAATAGTTACATATCAACATTTCCAATTCATTCGGGGCAGCCCACACCCCAATTAATTCAGTGTCCATCACAACAACAATTTCAATCCAATAATCTCTCAGACCGTTACTGGCAAATCGATCACCCTGAGTATAGCGAGTGCATTATCCCTTGGAGATTGCAAGGCTCCAAGGGCCTAAGACTTACCTCAACTATACCCCAGCCTCAATGTCAGTGACATCCACGCGTGACAAGGGGAGTAACACGATGAAGTAACCTCAGATTGGTATAGCGACAAAACTCTTCAAACACGGGGGGTCGCATTCATGGCATCAAATATACCAATCGTATTCATCGCGCATGTACCCCCTTCAACTCTCACATCTCACCTTAGCACATTCAAGTTGATAGGGCAACAAGTTTAATTCTCAGCCATAGCTAGACTTTAACACCCAACACAACCTAACATGCTAGTTTCATCGAATTCCGGGCATACTATTCAAGCAAACAGTCCATACGCAACCATATATGGATAAAGCATGTAAATTACAATGTAAATATGCAACAAGCTCTGCTTGCCTTGGTCACAAAGGTCCTGGTCTTGAGCTGGGTCGAGTGGTTGTTGTTCTTCTTCTCCGAGCTCTTTTGCAAACAACACGAAACACCGAAAAAGAGGCGACAAAAGAAGGTGATAAGTTTAGCATGAATGCATGATGGATGATGGTAAGTATGAAATTCTAAGGTGATTAGAGTCATGAGGAATTTGAAACTATAAGAGTTCCTCAATTTTTAACTTGTGGGAATTAAGGAATTGCCATAGCAATGCATGCATGTCAATTTTGTTCGATTGCGAGTGGGGTTTAGAAGTATTATACACAGTAGAGGGTCATGCCCTAAAATATTTTTAGTATGGAAGTGCTATGCGATACAAACCTAACGCAACTGGAATCGCTCAAGTTGGAGCTATAATCATCTAGTTACGATTTATCGAAGAACGACGCTTAAAAGGGACGAACTATTTCATATTCAAATTGGTCTGAATTTCAATTGCAAGCATTGAATTTCTGTTTGAACCAGTTGTAGAAAATTTCTTGAGGTTTCCAAAAGGTAAAGTTTGCTGAATTTGGAGCTACGGTTCAAAAGTTATCGCATTTTCAAAATTGTCGGAAAAGTGGACGAAACCCTAACCCTAAACTTTATTTTTCTACGAAAATAAAATAAACAAGAAATGCTATGCGCACCCGAAAATCTGCCCTACACCTACGCTCGGTCCAGCTGACACGCGGGGTCCACCTCGGTGCTGACGAGGCTCGGGCAACCAATCCCGAGCCGCCACGTCGCCCTTCTCTCCCTCACCCACTCTCTCTCTCTCTCTCACAAACTCTCTCTCGGGACCGACGGCTTTAGGACGGCGGCGACCTCGCCGGGGATGGCCGGAATGGCGTCCAGGGGCACGGCGAGCTCGGAGGAGGCGGTGGGAGCACCGGAGACTTACCCCGAAGACGAAGCACGGTCGTGGGGAGGCGGAGAGGGCCGGGATGAAGCTCGCAACGGTGGCCGGCGGCGGAGTGCTTCGGGTGACGCCGGCGATGGGCTCCCGGGCATCGGTCTGAAGAATGGAGGAGGGGAAAGATGAGGAAGAAGGAGAGGGAGCTCGGGGTAGGAAAATGGGAGTGAGGGGAGGACCGGAGCGAGCTACGCGAGTTCGCCGGGGTTGCAACCGTGCGCGGAGAAGAAGAAGACGGCGGAGGCCTTCCGGGCTTGGACCTGAAAAATGGAGGAGAGGGGAAGGTGAGCAAGGAAACAGGCATGCTCGAGAGCTCGGAAGAGGAGCCGGAGGTTCACCGGGGGCAGCGGAATTTCTCACCGGAGCTCGGCCGGACGCGAAGAAGAAAGCGGCGTGGAGGGGGAGCTAGGTCACGGGAGAAGGAGAGCTAGGGTAGCCGGGGGAGAAGAAAAGAGGCGGCCGGTCAGGACGCCGGTTAAATACAGCGGCTGTCGGGACGGGGTGGTGGCGTGCCGCCCACCTCGGCCACCCGGCGGCGGCAACGTGGAGCGGGAGATCTGGCGGGTGGGGCCCGTGCGACAGGGGGAGGGAGAAAGCGCAACGGCGCCGGGCCACTTCCCCAAAGAGAAGGCGGAAAATGGGGGGGGGGAGAAGGCGGGTTTGCAGGTAATGGGCTGGCCGAAGGCGGCCCAGTAGGCCTCGACCCGAAATTTTCTTACATTTTCTTTTTTTAAACCCTAAACAGAACCTTTGTTAATTCAAATGAGCACCCAAATTAGCTCCAAATCATTTGAAATTTTTACACATCTTTCAAACTAGTATATAGAATCTACTGTAAAATTTTAAGGTCATTTGGAAATGTTTTGACCCCATTTTAAATTTAAATTCAAATTTGGTCCATAAATAGGTTTGAACTATAGCTTAAAGAGTGGCATTCTATGTCCAATATCTCGATCGAAGTATGGAGGTCAGAATAAATAGAATAATGATGAATGGAAAAAAGAGAAAAATCTTTTAGCTGGATAAGGGGCGGATGTAGCCAAGTGGATCAAGGCAGTGGATTGTGAATCCACCATGCGTGGGTTCAGTTCCCGTCGTTCGCCCATCGCATTATTGCAAATTCCAAAAATGAAATTTTCCATATTCCTAGTTACATATTTACTAACGGCGACGAAGAATAAAACTATCGCTATATTTTTTCCTTTTCCTAGTTCTTCTTCCAAGCGCAGGATAACCCCAAGGGGTTGTGGGTTTTTTCTACCAATGGGGGCTTTCCCTTCACCGCCCCCATGGGGGTGGTCCACAGGGTTCATAACTACCCCTCTTACCATGGGGCGTTTACCTAGCCAACACTTAGATCCGGCTCTACCCAAACTTTTTTGGTTCACCCCAACATTACCCACTTGTCCGACTGTTGCTAAGCAGTTTTGGGATACTAAACGGACCTCCTCAGATGGTAATCTTAAAGTGGCCGATTTACCCTCTTTTGCAATCAGTTTCGCTACAGCACCTGCTGCTCTAGCTAATTGCCCACCCCTAGCTAGATTCTAAACATCCCCAAAAATTCTAAAAATTTACAGGTAGCTAGAGTTCATATATCCATGGCTATTTATAAATTTTTATAACTTTTCATCTAAAGGAATATTGTCTAATAATTTAATTACAATTCAGTCCTTTTTGCAAATTGATTTCTAATCCTTCAATTGAATTAGCAATGCATGATATCTTTGGATGAAATTTTGGAAAAAGGGACCTCGAATAGTGGTCCAGCTAGGGATCGCTGATTTCCTCCACCTCCTATTACTAAGGTTCGATGGTTGGTAACCCAAATAAGTTGATTGGTGTTTGCTAAAACTATCCACCGAGGATGAGATATGTACGTATTCTATAAAATAAATTTTTAGCACATTTAAGTTTATGCAAGGTGGATGTGGGGATGATGGCATGAATGCGAGATGAAATGCAAAACCTAATCACAAATTAAAAATGGGTGTTACATAAGTGGCAGCTGAGTTACCTTCGGTACTCTGGAGTCTCTGGACTACCCCCAACCGGTCAACCAGATACACCCTGTTCTTCATGGTCTACAGAGCCGAGGCCATATTGCTGACTGAATTGGACTACGGGTCCCCGTGCACTTGTGCCTATTATGAAGACCAGTCGGAGGAAGCCAGGCAGGACGGCATTGATCAGCTTGAGGAAGCAAGAGAAGTCACTTTACTTCGGTCGGCCAAGTACTAGCAGGGCTTACGGCACTATCACATCCGACACGTCCACAGGCGCACATTCAACATTGGTGACTTAGTTCTGCGCCGAGTCCAGTCCAACAAATACATACATAAACTCTCCCCACCATGGGAAGGCCCGTACGTGATCGCCGAAGTGCTATGCCCGGGGCTTACCGACTGAAGGACAGCAACGGCAACGTCATCACCAACGCATGGAACATCGAACAGCTACGTAGTTTCTATACTTAACACTCTGTACTTTGATATTTTGGACAACATGAATAAACATTTTTTTACGCCACTTGAACAAGTCTCGGAGTTCCCGACTGACTCGCTATGCACGCTTATGGGTATGCATAGCAACCACTCGGATCTTACACCCTCTGGGTGCGCCCAGTCGCACTCGGTCTTTTCATTCAAACAAACTATTTTAGTACTATGTAGACAATCCAACGTTAACTCTTTGCTCTCGATCGTTGGTTTACGCCACAAACCTACGCTACACGGGACACAGCCCACGGCTAATCTTTATGCAAAGGGGGCTATAACGGGTCGGCAAGAGCACACACAAAGCATTAACATACATAGGAATGAATCTTTTGCGAATTAAATCTATAAACTTAAAGATAAGTTCATTACAAAATATGCATAACAAATAGTCACTCGGCCTTCCCGAGCAGCTAACCTAGATGTTTCCGACTACTTACAGCCCAGCATGGTTGACAAGAGACTTAGCTGTGGCTTCTACCTCGTCCATTAGCCCGGGCACGGCTTCGTCGGGAACATCTGTGGCATACCCATCCCCGATTGCTTCCATGTCAACCAACGAGTAGTGGGACTTAGCCACGGCAAGAGAAAGCATGGCTCTGGTCTCCGTGGCCTCCTTCTCCAGCCGCCTTGCCCGGTTGGGAACCCATCGCAGTCGCTCCGCGATCACATCTGTGCGCTCCGGGACAGGCTCGTCCTCTCACAAGGCGCGGCAGGCTATCTGACCGGCCGCCTTCAATAACTCAGCTGAATCGCTGACCTCCTGGAGCTGGATCTGGAAATCTGCCAGTACAAGACAAAGGAGTTGGCAGAACACTCAAAGGACTCTGACTAACCAAATCCCAAGGCGTAGACTTACCGATGGCAGAGTCAGCAGACCTCTTGTTCGCCGCCTCGATGGCCTCCAGAGTCCGCCTCAGACTGTCGTCCATGAAGGTGGCCTCGCTCTCCAACTGCCCAACTCGAGCCCTCTCCACCTCGAGCTCCTCCTGAAGCTTGGAGGCCCTCTCTTCAGCGGAGGCAAGATGCTCGACGCGAGCCTTCTCCGCCTCGAGTTCCTCTCGAAGCTTGGAGGCCCTCTCTTCGGTAGCGGTGAGTTCCCTGGCGCGGGCCTTCATCGCTTCAAGCTCCTCCTTGAGCTTGGAGTTTTTGTCTTCCGCAGCTGTAGGAAAACAAGTCAGCACCAATGGACAGAAATGATCAAAAGAGACTCGGTCTCCTTACCTCGAGCCCGGGCGGCCTCCTGGCGAACGTCCCTCTTCAGGGATTCAATCTCGCTCTCCTGGGCGAGCACTTGATTCTGCGTCGTCTGGAGGGTACCTTTCAGATTGTCCCACTCGGCCTTACGCTGGTCGAGTCACTCGAAGGCCGGGAGTTGCTCTTGAAGGAACTCAGTCTTGTCCGGGGATTGCTTGGCCAAGTTCTGCAAGGAAAGAGCGGAGAAAGATAAGACACTTGGATTAGCAAAGAAGACATCAAGGACCCTTTGCCCAACTATCCTAGTCGGCCAAAGGCTCGGGGGCTACACCCTCTGGGTGCACTGATCGTGCCCCAGAGTGAAAACTACGAAAAAGAGAAGAACCTTCCACCCGACTATCCTAGTCAGTCGAAGGCTCGGGGGCTACACCCTCTGGGTGCACTAACTATGCCCCCAGACTGAAAACTACAGAACACAAGAAAAGAAAAACATGTACCTGCATCAGCGGCAGGAGCTTCCCGTTGACCAAATTGGCACTCCCGGATCGCCTTCATCAGCGTCGGCAGCTCCTCCCCGAGATTGTTAGCGGCACCAAACGCCTCCTCCTACTCGCCCGCTTCCTGGAGGTCATCTATCTCCCGGAAGACTGCGTCAGGCCTCGAAGGGTCCAACTGCCAGACGCGCAGAGGCTGGAGGGCTAGGTGGAGGCATACCGGGGAAGGGGGCACGCGCCAAATGTCCTCTTCCACCACCGGAAACACCAGATTCCCCTGGCGGTCAGGCGGGGTGGTCTACGTCTGGCTCGGCTCTGCCTACTCCATCATAGCAGGGGCCTACGTTCTGACGATGGCCTCTTCCTGCTGAGGAGCAGGGGGCGGAGTCAGCGGTGCACCACTCCACTGAGGGGAAGGCTGCGGCGGAGAAGAAGGCTGCAGCGGAGAAGAAAGTCATGGAGGAGACGAGGGCCGCACGTCCAGCCCCGGCTGGCTCCTGTCTTGGCTAGAGCCCGGGGCACTCGACAGAGCCTTCGGAACATCCCCCGATCACGGCACCCTATAGAAAAACACCCTAGCTCGTTAGCTCCGAAGACACAAAGAGCAAGGAAATATTCACCAAGTGGCTTACTTGTCGGATCGAGGAACAGGGATGCGCTTCTTGGACCCTGAAGCCCGTTGCTTTGGTACGGTAGCCGCCGGAGTCGGCGACGCCGCAGAGCCGCTCTGCCCCCTGAAGGTGGCATCGGCAGTCCTCTTCTCCCCCCAGCTGGGAGGAACCATGTCCTTAGCCACACGAGGGGCCTCCTCGGTGGCGGTAGCTGGAGCCGTCGGAGCAGGCTGGGTGGAGGAATCGTCCCATCCCCCGCGATGGCGCCGGTCCCTATCCGCCTTCTTTGATTAACTCGAAAGGGGGATGTCATCTTCATCCTCCTAAGTCTCTTCCTCACGAGCCGCCATTGCAACCGGCGGAGGAACGCTATGCTCCTCCATCACCGAGGCCCCCCTCGACGACCCAGCACCGGCGGAGGATGGTCGGGTGCCACTTTGTGGCAGCTGCCCACCACTGGGAACGTTGGCGTATTGGGGTTGGTTCCATATCTCCTTCTCCGGAAGGGGAGCAGAGGAGCTCAACCCGAACAAGTCCTGCAAGGTCGGGATGCACAAACACAATCCAAATGAAGACTCGGTCAAAACTCAAATCGCAGATAAGTAGTCGAAGAACGATCACTCACTTGGTTCGGCGGGTTGGTGTGACTGAAGGGCGGCGGCCACGAGAGATATCTAGATCTATCCCTTGGGCCATCAGCTTTCCAACCTGGCACCGCACCTCAGTCTCTGAGAGCTCATCGGCCGACTCCTGAGTCGCGTCTTAGCTGTCGGAGTATCTGAACATCGGGTGTGCCCTTAGTTTCGCTGGCTAGACTCGGCGACGGATGAAAGTGGAGACGACGACGACTCCGGAGATGCCAGCCTTGAGAGCCTCGAAGAGAGCCCCCATGAGCACCATAATCGCGGGCTACTCCCAATCCTGCGGCAAGTTGGTCCAGCTCGGCCGGACCTCGGGCGGCTGACCCCCGAACCCCGTAAGAGATAGCACCGGATTGGAGATGTAGAACCAATCTGAGTGCCATCACTTATTGGAGATCTGGAAGGGGAGGTCCAGATAAAGCTTGACGGCTTCAGGCCGGAGCTGGAATCTGGTGCCCCCCACCACGGCCGGATTGCTCTTGCTCGGCTGCGGCTTCACCATGAATAGTTGCTTCCACATCGCGAAGTGCGGCTCGATACCAAGGAAGCATTCACACAGAGTAATGAAGGCGGCGACGTGGAGCAGACCGTTGGGGTTGAGATTGTGGAGCTCCAGGCCATAGTAGTAGAGCAGTCCCTGGAGGAAGGGGTGGACCAGCACCGAGAGCCCCTGGTGGAAGGAGGAATGGACTACGATCTCGCCGGTGTTCGGGTTGGAAATTCCTCCCCACCGGCGGCACGCCATTCTACCAGCTCTTTTGCTGGCAGCATGCCCACGGCCACCAGAGTGTTCAGCCGGGTTTCGGTTGCTGTAGATTTCACCCAGGGACTCTGAGGCTCACCCACACCAGCGCGTCCTCCTCTTCTTCGACAGGATCAACCACCCAGATGGGAGAGTGCATCCAGTGCTGCCGGATCCGATCTAGGGTTGCTGTGGGGTGCCTAATTAGGGTTTGGCCGGCTGGATGGAGAGGCGGATGCAAGGGATGGCAATGAGAGGAGTCTATGCGGCGGCAAGACAAATGCGCAATCGGTAGCAATTCAGATTTGCGGTGTGGCGGCGTTCTCAGTGAAGCGGGAAGGCGAAAGGTTTGAGCGTCGAAGAGACAAAGCGTAAAAGGGAAACAAGTGTGAATGGATTGGGTTATAAAGGAAAGACAGCTGCACGGGAGTGAAATTTCCGCCTCGCGGGATGACCCTTCCGCTTCCACAGCGTGACTTACCTGCATTCACCGCGTGGTTCCTCCACTTCAACAGCGTCAAACGTCCGTTTCCGGATTCTGTGCAATCGGGGTTTCAACGGTTAGCCCTCCAGGGATAACGCCCGTTTGAATACACCCCCCATAAAAAGCAACGGTAACATGCCCTCGACGGGTCACTAGTCGGTTACCGAATATCTCGGAATCGAACGTTGCAGTTTGATGGGTTTCAGTGGTTGGCCTCTAGGGGAATGCAATCGCTTGAATACACCGGAGTGAAGGGTAGATGTGGTGTGCCTTCAGCAGGCCGCTAGTCGAACACCGAGCAACTCGGAGCCACCGGTTTCTTCACCTAGACATTCCGAGAAATTTACCCTAGAATCTCCGGGATCTAGAACTTCTGAATTCAGTGAAACGTCTGGATATCAGGCTCCGCCACTCGGGGTCGAAACGCCACAGCTTTTGTTCTGGTTCTGATGCAAATTTTGAGGGCATCCCTCCAGAGGGACACTAGTTGGACCCGACCTACCCGGGAGACCAAATGTCACTCAGGAATTTAGTCGGGATTCATGGTATGTCCCCCGTTGGGCTATCAGCCGGTCCCCATCTGCTGGAAATAACCAGATACCACCAGGAATAACTCGTTATAAACTCAACCGCTATGATATTCCTGCTTTTTGGGTGAATATTACTCAGCTTATTCTCTCTATTCTACAGGAGCTTCGTAAAGTCCTTCACAATCTTCCTGCAAACTGCAAAAGGGCGCGCTCAGGCGGATGCCACTCGGGAAAAGGAAGAAGGCAAAGGCACCCGACGTGGATGTTACCACGAGAAACCGCAGCTAGATCGTGAAGGACTCGGGGGCTATTGACGATGGCATGGCACCCGGGTATCGTCAAGGAGGACAAAGCCGACCCTCTGGACATAGGGTGGGCCGGGCCGACAACTTGGAGTCCGACTTCTACACGGGGGCGCCTCATCAAATTGGAGTACAAGATAGGGATAAACATTTACCTGGCAATCCCGGATTCTGTTGTAACTAATTAGGAAACTAATCTATAAGCCGATTAGGACTCTTGTAACCCTACCCCAGTCGTCTATATAAGGCTAGGTAGGGATTCCCTGATCAATAAGTTCTCATGAGCTTTCATAAGTTCCCATACTCTTTACACATATAGCCTAAGCAACCTAGAGATTTGTTCTCAAGGTCCTACATGCGGCACTTGGGATACAAGCAATACCATCCACCAAACACAGGACGTAGGGTATTACCTCTCCTTGAGGGCCTGAACCTGTCTAAACTTTGTCTCCCGTGTGCACCCATCTAGATCTGCTATGCGTACACCGCCCCGCATTCATTATTGCCAGATTATAACACCGACACCAGGCTGAAGTACCCATTCCGCAATGAAGTCGGCCAGCACCTGTGACTTGATTGCTGTTCTAGGGAGGAAGTCAACCACGAATGGAGCGATCTCAGCCACCCATTTGCTAATCTGGCCCATGGCCTCCCGGTTGCAGAACACCTCGCCTATTGGGAAAGAGGTTGGCACTCGTATCGGGTGAGCCAAGAAGTACTGGCGGAGCTTTCTTGATGCCATGACAAGGGCATATGCCTGCTTCTCCAGTTCTGTGTACCATATCTTCGCTCCTTGCAATGACTCGAAGACGTAGTAAACTGGGTTCTGGGTTCAGCCTTGCTCCTTGATGAGAACGGCACTGACTACTGAGGTCGTGGTAGCGAGGTACAATAGGAGGATGTCGCCGGGCGATGGACTCTGAAGGAGCGGGGCGAGGTGAGATACCTCTTTAGGGCCTCGAAGGCCGACTGGCATTCCTCGATCCATTCAAACTTTCTAGATCCTCGCAAGACTCTGAAGAACGGAGCCCCTTCTCCGCCGAGCGGGACACGAATTGTCCCAGGGACGCGAGGTGACCCGCCAGGCTCTATACTTGCTTGGTTGTGGCAGGCGACTCCATGCTGAGGATTGCGTCGATCTTCTTCGGGTTGCCCTTGATCCCTCTCTTTGAGACGAGGAAGCCTAGGAGCTTTCTAGTGTGCACACCGAAGACGCATTTCTCTAGGTTTAATCTCATATCGGATTGCCTGAGGTTGGAGAAAGTTTCTTGTATGTCAGCCGCGTGGTCTGGGCGAGGACACTTTTGATGATGATGTCGTCCACGTATGCCTCCACATTCCTACTGACTTGATCACTGAGAGTTTTACCGATCAGTCGGGTGAACATCACTCTCGTGTTCTTGAGGCCAAACTACATCCGGACGTAGTAGAACATCCCGCACAGGGTGATGAAGCTGGTCTTCACCTCGTCCCCCTCGGCCATCCACACCTGGTGGTATCCCGAGTATGCGTCTAAGAAGCTCATGAGGTCACAGCCAGAGGTGGCATCGACCAGCTGGTCAATGCGAGGAAGGGGGAAGTTGTCCTTCGGGCATGCCTTTCTCAAATTGATGTAGTCCACGCACATTCGCCACTGTCCATTTGCCTTTTTGATGAGGACCGGGTTTGTCAGCCACTCCGGGTGCAAGACCTCACGGATGACTCCGGCCTTAAGCAGCTTGGCGACTTGCTCGCGGGAGGCAACTTTTTGGTCAGCCGACATCTTCCTCAGGCATTGCTTGACGGGGCGAGCCCCTGGTACAACCATCAACCTGTGCTCGATTATGCTTCGAGGCACACCCGGCAAGTCCTTGGGCTCCCACGCGAAGACATCGCTGTTGGCTCGCAAGGTCAGCAAAAGTGCCTGCTCTACCTCGAGGGGAAGATCCGCCCCGATCAACACAGTCTTGTGCAGCTCGTCCTCTGATAATACAACCGACCAGGTCTCTCCGTCCGGCCAGGGCTGGGGATCCACCATCCCGTGGTGGCCGACATGAACTGGTCACTAGAAGTGTCGATGCCGAGGACCTCACCTTCCCCAGACGAGACATCAGTGCCGCCAGAAGAAGCAAGAAGAGATGCTTCAGTTGCAGGGACGACATCATGGACATATCTTATGGCCGAGGTTGTGGTTTCTTCGATGCCGCGAGATAGGCCCTGGTCACCATACACCGTTATGACTCCAGCGGGGGCGGGGACCTTCATGCATAGGTAGGCGTGATGAGGAACTGCCCCGAACTTGTTGAGTGCCATTCTTCTGAGGATCACATTGTACTGGTAGGGCATGTCGACAATGTCAAACAGCATGACCTCAGCGTGCTCACCAGCTTCGTTCTGGAACACGACCGGGAGCTCGGTTCAGCCAATGGCCCTGACTGGCTCACCGCCGAACCCGAGAAGTGGGACGCCCGGAGACTGGAGGCATGGCGGAGCCGAACAGGATGTCAGCCGGGCTTCCCCCATCTACGAACACGCGTCGCACCTCCACATCTGAAATGACTGCCGAGATGACCAGGGCGTCATGGTGCGGGAGGACGATGCCTGCGGCATCTTCTGGGCCGAAGGTGACCGGGGTGTTCGCCCAAGCGGGGAGCTCAGTTGGGGTGTACGCCTCAATGTGCTGGACTTGGCGGACGTACTCCTTGCGCCTGTGCTTCGACGAGAAGGTGTGAGCGCTTCCCCCGGTGATGGCGTGGATGACGCGACGTGGTTCTTGCCCACCGACAGGTGGACCACGTTGTGGGGGCGGTGGGGAGAGCCCCAGGGGAGCCTTGGCCCGCGACTTTGGCGCGCGCTGTCCTTGGCCCATCAGAGGGGGATGGTAGGGACCCCGAGCTCGGGCGACAACTTCACACTCGGTGGTTGAGTGCGAGTAGGACTTGTGTGGCTCACAGTATTTTTAGTGAGGGCTCCTCGGCCGAGGTGCCCCCCGTTGGCGATGACCCGCCCCGCCTCGATTCTAGGCCGGCCGGTCATAAGGCTCCCTCCCACGCTACTGCAGAGGCTCGCGGGACGGTGGACCTTGATGTGGTAGATCCCGAGCGGCTTGATGCCCTTGTGTCTGGCAAGGTCCTCGGGGTCGCCCGTGTTCCTCCTCGTACTCCGCCTGCTCCGCCTCTCGTCGATCCTCCTCAGGCACGTAGTGCACGTCGTGGCGCCTTGGACATCGCCCCTCTGCCTTCTCAATCCCTGTGTATACTTGGGATGCCCTGGCTTCCTCCCTTCGCTAGATTTGCCCCTCTTCCACATGAGCATAGACCTCCATGATATCATACAGCTATTCGACACGGCTCAGCCGTTTTCTCTCCAGCTTGTTGGCCAAGGCTTCATTGCTGATGCCTCACCGTGCGGCATCGCATATGGTCTGTTCGGTGACACACTTTACCTGGCACTAGACTTCGAAGAAGCGATGTTGAAAAGCTTGGATGGTCTCGCTCAGACACTGCCGGAGGTTGCTAAGGTCTGTCGAGGTCATCTCTTTGTTGCGGCACCCTTGGAGGGCAAGAAGCAAGCTCTTCGCCATGATGGCCTCGCCGCCTCCTGATGCCATCAGAGCTGTCTCATACACCCTGGTGTACAGGATTGGGTCCATCGTACCCGCGTATTTTGGTAGATCGGTAAGACAAAATTTGGATGGAAATGGAACAGCCATGAGCCCTGGGCTCAGCGGGCTCACCATGCTAGTGAGGTTGATGACCTCCGGGGTGCGGGCGACATGTGCCTGTTGTTGGTCGATGTGTGCTTTGGCTGGGCGCTGCTCGGCGCGCTGGTCTCCATGATGACTTGGTCCGCCTTCGCAGTTGTGGATCGCTTCGCGGGCAGCTTGCTGATTCTTTAGAATGCTCAACCTAAGGCCCGTCGCCTCAAGGTCCGCCTCACCCACGTACGCTGCCGCCCGTGCCCGCACCTCGTTCAACTCTCGAAGAAGAGCCTCGGTGGCCGGGGCGGCGACATAAGTTTCCGTGCACGCGGCGGAGCACCCCTCGGCCAGCTGGTGACACAGTTCCTCCATAGCATGAGCCTCCAGCGGCGGCGGTGGGGTCGCCAGCACCCGCGTCGCCTCGAGCTATGCCTGGTACAGGTCAGCCACCTATTGAGACTGGGTGTTTGCCTTCAGCACCTCCAATTCTGCTGCCTGAAGACGTGCCTGCATCACCTCCGACCTCTTCGCTACCTCCTCGGCCTGTCACTGAAGACCTTCCACCTCGTCCGCCAGGCTTTGCATACTCACCATGGCTTTGGCCCACGGTGGCGCCTGCACCCCCAAGGCTGGGGCTACAGCCTGGGACCCTCCATCCACCACAATACCAGGGTTGAGCTCACCCAGGCGGTCGGGTCCCGCCGGCGTGACCCTTGTCGCATCCAGTCTACCCGCGTTCATCTCGCCTTCTGCTGGGGAGGAAGGGAGCTGAACCTCAGGTCTTCCGCTCGCCGCCATCTTCCGCCTAGCTCCCGTCGCTCCCTTCTTCGGTTGAGGTGGCATGGTGTAGCTCCGGGTCAGAAGTACATCGCCCCTTCGATCCCCACGGTCGGTGCCAATTGTCGACGAAGTTGCCCCCGGACAGTGAACTTAGGCACCCCGGGTCGAAAGACCGAGGTGCTAAGAGAACGACTCGGGGAACGACGCCTAGCGACCACTCGAGCTACCCCAAATTATCACCAATGATTAATACAGAAATTGCAGTGAAAATAGGACGAGAACTCAACGAAGAGAAAACTTGGATTGAACTGCCCTGATATGGGGCGCCGTCTCGCCCTTATATAGGCAGAGGTGGCTTACAAGTGAATATACATCGCTACCCCTAGGCAGATTACGGTTTTACCCCGACCTACAGTGCCGTACATTGGGCGAATTTGTATTCTCCTCCTCGCCGCTACCTACTATATGTGCCGACATATCCTCGATATGCCTCACCGGTACGGATCGCCACTCTGCTCGACTCCTTTCCGCTGAACTTGGCTTGGGAAGGGTTTCTTCGAGTTTCGGCGACTGGGCGAGATGCTGTCTTCTACCTCGGCTTGGGCGTAGTCTACTTCGACCTCATCCCGGGAGTTGGTCCATCATCTCCTGAGGAGTCTCGCTCGCCTCGGCCTCGCCCTGGGGGGAGTGACCTCGGCCTCGCCTGTCCACCTCGCCGGATGCTTCTGAGTGTCGGCCATGGGTCCAAACCGGTCAACACGTGTAAAGGCAAAAAGATAAAAATGAGGGTACCTCGTCCAGACGACCTGGCCGAACTCCTCCAACAATGTTTGTTTCAAAAAACAGTAGAGGACACACAATGGCACAAGTTGAAGCGGTAGCCTATCGAGAACGAACTGAGTCATCCAGCTGATGGTGAGGTATGGAAAGATATTGATAGGAAATATCCGAGGTCTATGAAGGATGCAAGAAACTTGAGATTTGGCATCTCTATGGATGGTTTTAATCCATTTGGCAATATGAGTACCTCCTACAGCATGTGGCCAGTATTTGTTGTTATGTACAACCTTCCACCTTGGGCATTCATGGATTGATCCAACTTCATGATGGCATTACTCATCCTAGGTCCAAAATCTCTAGGAAAAGATTTTGATGTATTTTTGCAGCCTCTTATAGTTGATCTGCTTGAACTTTGGAAAGGTGCCTATACGTATGATGCATTTAGCGCAAGAATGTTTGATCTGCATGCTGCAATAATATGGTGCATCCATGATTATCGAACATTGAGCACTTTGTCAGGGCGAACCACATGAGGTTATTATGCACGCATGCATTGCGACAAAGATCCTTTGTCACTGGCTTTGAGGAACAAGACTTGTTATCTTGGCCATCATCGTTTCCTTCCAATGGAGCACAGTTGGTGAAGAAGCAGACCTTTTAACAGTAAGCATGAAACCCATGACAAGCCTGGAGAATTTAGTACAGAGGAATTGTTGGAGGAACTAGAGAAGGTTAAGGATGTTAGACTAGGAAAGCATGCTCAAAATAAAAAAAGGAAGCATTAAGAGTAGGATGTCCCGGCTTTTAGCCGAAAGGTTGTTTTGTTTGACCTACTGTACTGGTCAAATTTGAAGTTGAGACATAATCTTTATGTAATGCACATCGAGAAAAATTATATGTGACAACCTACTTGGAACATTGCTCAATATTGAGGGAAGACAAAGGACACCATTAGTGCCAAACTTGATTTCCAAGATTTGGGCATAAGAGGTGAGTTGCACTTATTGGACAATAGCAAGTCATATGATATGCCATCAACATGCTATACCTTGAATAAGGAACAAAAGATTGCATTCTATGAGTCTTTAAGAGGTGTGAGAAGTATCAGTGCTAATGGATGAAAGGTACAAGGACAAAAAACTCATGATTGTCACATCCTTTTGCAAAGGATTTTATCTGTTGGCATCCAAGGATTCATGCGTAAGGATATATATGAAGCGATTGCAGAGTTGGGAATTTTTTTGGGAATTATGTAGTAGAACTCTTAAGGTTGATGTTTTGTGTAGTAAAACTCTTAAGGTTGATGTTTTGCTTCGACTAAAAGCATAAATCCCAATAATCCTTTGCAAGCTTGAGAAAAAATTTCCTCCAGCCTTCTTTGATATGATGGTACACTTGGCTGTTCATCTTCCTGATTAGGCAATACTTAGAGGTCTAGTACAATATGGCTGGATGTTCCCAATAGAGAGAGGATTATGCATTTTAAAGCGTTATGTGAGGAACAGGGCAAGGCCAGAAGGATCCATTGCAGAGGCATATGTAGTTGATGAGGCCTTAACATTTTGTTCAAGATACATGGATCATATTGATATCAGATTTAATTGGGCGGGAAGAAGTGGAGATAGGTCACTAGAAAATACTTTGCCTGGTAATCTATTTGTTTTTATGCATGGTGTTAATCTACTAGGATCCTCCATATGTTGATGGTAAATTTGACAAGATTGTTTGGTATGTGCTAAATAATTATACTAAGGTTGAACCATATATCGAGTATGTACTCATTTCCACACTTCTGTATTTTGTTCATGTATGTACTTACTATTCATAGCTCTAATGTTTGTATTAACTATGGTTTACAGCCTATCTAGGTAAGAGTTAAAGAAACAAGGGGCTAGAAATATTGATAAAGGGGTGGAGAAGGGATTTGAGAAATGGTTCAAGACCCATGTAGGTTTGCATTCAGTAGTTTTGACAACTGAGTGGATTATCGTACATGTCATGACCCTGTTGTGTATCTTTTTCCCACAATTGAGAGGTTACGATGCGAGAAGCCAGAAGATGTTAGTGATGACCTATATGCACTATCATGTCGTCTAGCTTTAAGAGTAAAGATTTTTTCAGCATGTACTGTTAATGGTGTTCGGTAGAACACTATTGATTGTGAGAAATACTGGAAGACGCAAAATAGTGGAATCATGGCTGAGGGTACACATAATTACCAGTTCATTGAATTTTATGGTTCTCTCAAAGAAATCATTGAGTTACAGTATAACTCTAATCTACATGTCCACCAAACAGTTGTCTTATTTAGATGTGATTGGTTTGATCAGGGTGGCAAGACAAAAGGAATAAAATATGATGGATATTTCAATTCTATCAATATTGAAAGGTGCTGGTACAAGAGTGATCCTTTTATTTTGGCGAGTTAGTCAACCAAGATATTTTATTTGCAAGACACAAAGTTAGGCAAAAACTGGAGAGTTGTGCAAAATTTTGAGCATAGGCAGCTCTATGAAGTGGCTGAGAAGGATACAAGCAAGGCTAGTATGGATGCATACCAAGAAGAGAATTATTTTCATATAGAAACCCTTTGCAAGATATTGATCCACATTTGATGACCCTACACCGTGAAGGTGAAGAAGGCTATCATGTTGATGCCACTTTAGTCAGTAGTTCACTACACCACAAGCGTGACACTTTGCATGAAATTGACTCAGAATCTAATGCTGATGACACCTTGCTGCAATAATGTAGTGTAATGACATTGTGCAAGTTCCTGCAAGTTCCTGCTGACAACAACGATAGCGAGGAGGAGGAGGAGGAGGAGTAGTTTGTCAAGTTCCTAAACAATGTAGGTAGCTTATTTTAGTAATTTAATTCCTTATGTGTCTGAACAGTTATGGGGACATTTTTACTGCAATTAATGTAAAGCTAGACATCTCTGAAATAATTCATATGCTGATTTTTGCTAGTATCCTAAAAATGTTAGCTTGTTTTCTAACAGGTTTAAGCCTATGGTCCATGATACATTTGTAATTTCCAAGAGTGTTGGGTCAGTAAAATATCTCATGCAAGGGATTTGATAGAAACATGAAATTTTTCATATTCTAGAGAACTAAGAAGTGATATGCAGTGAGCTTCTGAAGGTAATTGTCAAGATCTAAGGTCCAAGCCCTGAATGGTTTGTTCTTATAAAGCATCCATTTTTCTTCTAGTAGCTAACAAAATAATAGAGGTAAACACATCATCTAGATCTTGAGTACTAGATTTCAGCAGCACAAGCATCTAGCCAGGTGTAATCTGTGTTAAGGACTTACTAGATTTGTTGTCCCAGATGGAAATGTTAGTATGAGTTTACTAATCTAATACCCACTTTTCCAGCCACTTCATGAGTCCTTTTCCCCCTCTCTTGGTAGGCATGGCAAAACTTTATGATTAGTAATTTTTATAGTGTGCACTTTCAGTTCCTCTGTTCTACATTCAGTATGTGCAACTAGTGTATTCATAACAGCAGATTTGATGCTATGGCATGGTTGGCCTAATACAATAACTAGTGACAACATGATATGAGTTTGCTCAATAGCCATAAGTGATTGGGGCACTACTCTGAAAAATGAGATTCTAACATCCTCTTTCTGTTAATTTAAATCTTTTGGTGGATTTCACAGGATGGAGAATAATTTACATGTGCCAAATAGACAAATTAACATCATTTGCACTAGGAGTAGTATATCTTTAGAAATCTCAGTGGCAAAATCATAATGATAAGTTGAACATCGATAAATTAACTTCTGCCAAATAGATAAATGAACATCATTTGCAGTAGAAGAAGTATATCTTTAGAAATCTCAATGGCATGTGAAGCATCATTCAATTCAATGGTCATGAGTGTCAGTGGTTGCTTGATGGTAAGTAACATTTAGTTTAGTAATACACTTGGTACGCATTGCCATTAAGTAGGATTAGTGATACCGAAAGGCAAGAAGGAAACACAGGCATATTTTCGAGACAAAGGATCAATCAAAACTCCATAAACCAATCTATCTGAATTTTGATCAAAAGGCAGAGTAGCAACACATTGTATCATAGAAAGGAATTGAGTTTGCTATCTCTTTTGGTGGATTTCACAAGATGGAGAAATCTGGACATTCAGTGTTAGATCTTTTGAGGCACCTCTCCTAGAATTTTTTTTTGAACTGAACCTCTCTGACAATTCAGTGTATTATCTGATAACACCTTGGATTGTCAGCATTTCATTTTGTCCTCTGAATAATCATATCTACTCAAATGAAAATGTCCTATTTACTCCAAATCACTGCATTGTAGTACTGAAGAATTTCTGTGAATAGTGTATCATCTGTTTCTTTGACTAGCACTGCTAAGAATTTCTGTGAATAGTGTATCATATGTTTCTTTTATACCAGAGGCTGCAGTGTAGTTTGCACAACTCACCCCACAGCCTCTTCCTCAAGTAAAAAAGCGTCGCGTAATGTACATGCCGTGTGTGCTTCTTAGTTGGTAGAGAGAGGTTATACATAGCAGGTGGTTATGGGTTCGATCTCTTCCTAGCCCTTTTTTCTTCCTTTTTCTCTCTTTCTTGTCTTTTTTGTCTTTCTTTTATAATGTCTTTCCTTTCTCCAAATAATTACCGAGCTTATTTTAAAGCCTCTCTAATTACTTCCTTAAACATAATTCAATCCCGAATTCTCCACCGCTATAATACTCGCACACATTCTACAAAGCTTCACTGCCCAGGCAAAATGTTGTTTTTTACCATTTCTTCCAACATATACATGTAGAACTTCACCGGAGCATCACTGTCGTGTCGCCGGAGAGCCCGGGCAAGTGACCACGCTAGAGGGACAGTAAATCCACCCACAACCTAATGAACATAACACATGCATCATATATCCGATATGAACAATTTCGGGTACTTGTCACACAGGCAGGACTCAAACTCCCATGTCGCCTCACGCTCAAATTATTGTGACTAGAGAACCTTCACGACTCGGGCACATCCATCTAAAGCTCCTGGGTTTGTAGATAATTTGGGATATTACATTCTCATCTCCTTAAACAAAATTTGACCCGAATTCTTCACCGCTATAGTACTCGCACACATGTCTCAGCATGAACTATTACGAGCCAGTGCAAGTGGACACAAGATGCATAGGTCACACTAGTCCTGCTAGTCATTTTGGTACATTTTCACAATTTTAAGAACAAAAATTTGACATTATATCTAATTTAATTTCATAAATACATATTTTACATAATGTGAATATCTCTTTCTTATTTCTTTTTCTTTCTTCTTTCTTTTTCCAGTACCCGCTAAAAAATTGACTTGCATGCCAAAACCTCCCAAGTGCACCAAATATATGGCTTTGTACAGCCGTGTATCGTACTAGTACTAACCAATCGAGGGCTAGTGTTGTAATTTTACCTCCGCCCATCACTAATCAGCCGCACGATTTCCACCATCTCACCCCACGCCCCTATTCACCTCGGCCCGCCCCCACCGCCGAGTGCCAGCCTTCCCCTCTCCCTGATCGCTGAGCAGCGCCCCCCACGCCCTCATCACCGAGTGCAGGCCCTCCTCACCTTGACGGCTTACACTACCTCATGAAAGAGCACTACTGACGAGCGCAAAATGGACACCGCTGATGGGTACCATGCCCGTCAGCAACTTCCCGTCAGTGGAAGTAAAACTTTTACTGACGGGTATTCCGCCCGTCAGTAGCCACATACTTTCACTGACGGGTGCACCAGAGACCGTCAGTGCAAAGCCATGCAGCGGCGTTGGGCTCCCACTTTCACTGACGGGCGATAATTCCCTGCCCGTCAGTGGTGTTAATCTTCGCTGACGGGTGTTTTTGGAGAGCCCGTCAGAGAAAGTGTTATAACAGTTTTTTTTAATATGAAGCAATTAGTATCTGAATATCTGAATATGCCAATTAGTATTCATATCTGAATATAGCAATATGAAGCAATTAGTATTCATATCTGAATATAGCAATTAGCATCACAAATATTAAGCATATATATATATAGCAATTAATATCAGACATATTAAGTACACTCAAGCAAGTTTACAACGATTTCAGCCGAAAAACAAATGAATTAACAATGTTTATTCTCACTAGCCCTACTAATCTACATCTATGACGCTTGGCTAGTACTTCCAGTGCGGCGGTAGGCGGGTAATTGGACTCCCACGTAGAAATCGCCGCTTGGCCGGATGACTTTGTTGTTGATAACATACGCGAAGGTCTTCTGGATGCGGGCAAAGTCCTTCCTCCAGTCGTACTTATCATCGGCCAGGTCGTGTATGAAGTTATTGAATTGATCCTGGTTCCATTCCGGGTTGCGGGATATGACGAATGCGTCTATATGAGCGCAGACGTAGTACCCATATGTAACGCTATTTTTCGGCTATTGCCTGCAAGGGAAGTTGAATTTGTGGATCAGCTTCTTGCTCTTGCTTTCTGCTCCTCCCCCTCGCAGGTTGTATTCCCAAAACGCGGCTTTTAGAACTTCCTTAATTTCAGAGTAGTCCCGCTTGGCACTTCTTTGGGAATCAAAATAGTATATCATTCTGGAAGGCTTGTGGATGACAATGAGGATCCAGTGGTCGCTGCGTAAAAGGTAACGAATGAATATAAACAGACGGGGATATGTGCTTAAGAAAAGCAAACTAGGGACGGTAGTAAGTAACTTACAGGGGGTTGTAGGGCATGAGTACATAGTCCTTGTCCTTATGGTACATCAATGACTCAGAGAGGAAATTTATTAGGACCGGCTTCGCTTCTCATACATAGTAGTCATTCATGACGACCGGATTGATTATTCCAAAAGCGCAGTTGGGTAGACGCCTACACTCTTGGGCTTGGTGAAGCACCCACAGCCTGATGAGCATGGTGTGTCGAGCCGGAAGAGGTTGAACAAATTAAAGATATCTTCAAAATTGATGTCGAAGGTGTCATGGTGTCTGTCCAGGAACAAACCGAAATCTTTTGGCACCTCGACCTTAAAGTGTAGCTCATAATCGTCCCGGTTGCGTGACCTCATCATGATCGTGTCATGGAGCAGTTTCATCTGCGCGGGCAACCTCTGCACCTCATCATCTGGGAGCAAGGGCTCACCTGCCTCGTACACTAATCATCGAGGCTTTTTGACAGTTTCGGCAGATGTCTAGAAGGATAAGGCCTTTTTATTCTTATCCTTGCTTGCCTCCTTCGCAGCGGTGCCGCCTCGCCTGTGTGGTCTTTTTCTTTTCCTCTTCGGCTCCGGAGAGGAGGCCCTCTTGCCTCCCGTCAACGCTTCGCCCACTGCGGCATTGAGCGTGCTTGGAGATAAGACCTTCTTTTCCACTGCGCTTGGGTCATGGCGATGCTTGGAGCACTTTTCACGGGGCGGCAAGTCCGTCTTGTGTTGCTCCTCCTCCTGGGATGGAAGGATCGTCGTGTGCTGCTGCCCAGCAAGATCATCGTCCCAATCATCGAACAAAACCGGCGTACTGCACAGTCCGAGCGGCGACGAGCCGGCTCCGGCTGATGGAGAGGGGATAGTTGACGTACTAGGAGAGGACACCCCGGGGATAGTTATCTGGCTCTTCGGCCATAGGATGTAGTACCCCTTGCAGTCTCCTAGCTTCGTGACATCCTCTTCAGGGGCGACAGGGACTGCGACGTCACTGAACTCGGAGACGACGCGGTCCACCTGAACCCTCGCCATGTGGGAAGGTATTGCAACATTGTCGCATGTCGCGCCCTCCACCGTTGGGAAGACTAGGCCGTGTGCAACCGTCTTCTTCATGCCAGGCAAAGGGATTGTGAGGTGGCATTTCGTGGGGCCCTGCAAACAATGTGTCGAATTAGAGCATTGTTATCTACACAATTCTATTAATTAGAGCCCTCATATAAGCGATTCATGGTGGCGACGAAACTTACAGCGATGTCTTCGACGGGACTTGGCGACTCGGGGGCATTGTCGGAGGCTAAGGCACAGCTGCTCCATCTAGCAGGACAGGAGCCCTGATGTCCATGAGGATGGACAGGTGGCCGAGACGCATCGTAGCCTCTAGACGCTAAAAATTCTTGGGCTGCCAACTTGCCAGCCTCCTGGGCTGCCCTTATCATCTCTTGCATTAGAGATGTTTGCCTTCCTCTCCTCCTCTGGCGGGCAGCCTCGCGGTCTTGGGGAAAACACTACGTCCCAGATAGCCCCGCTCCCGATCCCTCGGACACGCCCTGTCTTCTCCCTCGTCCCTAGAGCCTTCGAGAGATGGTCTTCCCACCTCTAGCTCTGGACGGATTCCTCGGAGCTGGCAGGCTACTGGGACAGCTGCCTCTGCAACGTAAACGGCACAACGTACGGACCGTTAGCGAAATGGAAGCACAACAGTATATTTGAAGAAGACATCGGATTTAGATTTTACCAATCTTTCGGAGACCGCCTGAAGCTCAGGGTCCGTGATGATAGGAGACCCAGTGGCTGGGTCTGAAACTGTGTGCGCCCTCATCCAAATCTGGGCGCGTTCCTGCTCGATATCAGTGAAGGGAACCGGTTTCCCAGCCGCTATCAGCACGGCATCCTCTTTCTCCCAGATCGGTCTCTTCCCAGGAACACCTCGGCTGCCAAGGTGGTGGGAGAATTTGTTCTTCGCGCGCAGCTCCTTCGCCCAGCGACTCTTCTCCTTGAATTCATCACTCTTCTTGTCAGCAACGAACTCCTCCCAGTGTTCGAGTTCTACCTTTGGCCATTTTTGTTTGATTACAGTATCGAAAACCGGCGTCTAGAAGTTTCCTTGCTTTCATATCGCCATGTCCTTAGCGCAGCACACATGATGCTGTCTACTTTTCTTCGGACTCTTTTCTTGTCAGCCTCTGGGACAGCATACTTATCCCAGTGCTTGTCGAAGAGGACCTTTTTCTGGCCGTCCGTCATTTTCTTGAAGTCCTGGCATGTGATCCTGACATGCTTGCGGACAATGCACCCGCATGTGTTGCTGAACGACTTTGCAGCCTTCTCGAGACTTGCAGGAACACCTGTCACGCCGACTCGAGTGACGACGAATGTCTCGTTCGTCAGCTGGTTCCCTCCTCTAGGGTTGTACCATCTCTTCGGCTTCTCTGCTGCTGACGACGGCTCCGGCGCCTCCTGTTCCTCTGATCCTGACTCGCTTGATCGAGAAGCGTCTGACGAGCCAGATGCACTCTCTTCATCTCGCGCCATGGGAGGTGCAGGTGCCGAAGGTACATTCCCCGCCTCGACGCCAGGTTTACTAGCCGGCTCAGGGGCTGTTTGATCGGTTAGGAGCGGGGCATCAATAGGGGCCGCCACATCTAGGGGCGCCGTGCTGTCATCATCTACGCGGGCTACTTCCCGGGTTGGCGACGAGTCCATTTTCTGATATATTAAGAAACTTGTAAAATGATCGTAGCGGCATACACAATTATACATGAATATTAGTAGCTGAAATTGATAGCATAAGTGACCCTCAAATCTATTTCTCATCACAGGAGTTTTGTAGGAGACATTGGGTAAACTACATACACATAGAAAATTATACCCAATGTGTATGTGTAGAAATCTGTTCTTATCAGGAACTAACTTCCTCTAAATTCTTCTCAGACCAAGCCATTACAGAATTGAACTGAACTAAATGAATTTATCATGAATACTTAATGAGTCTCCCTTTTTTCCCAACGGCACAAAAGCTCTATTGATTATCCAACGGAGTTATTTACAAACAATCGTTGCAGCACGCAAGGTTCAACAGTATAGAATAGTATAGGTATCACAATATCATTTTTTTAACATAAGAACAAAGCAACAATTAGGACACAAAAAACTCCAAGAATCCCAACTAAATATCATAATAATCGAATAGTAGTAAGTAGCTGTGACATAAAAGGAATTCAGTAGGACAAATCTCTTGATCTAGAAACTTATGTCTGATCCTCAACTGAATAACTCAAGCTTCATTCCATACATCCCACAAACCACAAACCCAACCATTCCTCCTCAATCTCGTCTTAACCTGTCTCTCTCAACCAGTTTATTATTCACAACCCAATTAGCCATCAATACAAGCTCAGATTGTTCCCACATTCCAAATTTCCCCATCATCAAGCTCCAATCCTTTTCGCCATCTTAGCTGAATATATATAGAGAACAAATTCCACAGGAGGCAATTCAATTCAACTTAGTTTTTTCTTTTAAAAGCTGCACATTCCAAACAAAAGCTTCTGTTGTACACACTTTTGTATATACTAGTGTTTATCCATCTTCTGATGTGCTCTTCTTATAATGTCGAAGCTCTTCTTATTATAGTCTCCATGCACCTTCCTCCAGCATCTCCTTATCAGAGGCCCTTGCAAACCTGCCCAGTATTTTATAAAGGCACTGGCATAGCAAATCAGATCAACCAGAGAGTTGATCAATTTATTCTTAAAACATGCTTTATTTCGTGTATTTCACATAGCCTAGCAAACAGCCACAAGCCCTGCAATTTGAATATTAGCATTGACATGCAAATAGTGGTGAATCCACTCAAAGCAATGAGTAAAGCATCCTGGTCTATTGTCAGGCCCAATGGTGATTTCCACCACTCCCCATCCATATTTGGCCACCACATACACAAAAAATAGGTGATGAATTGACTAAGAAACAACCTCATATCCCCTTCCCAATTTCATTTCTTCATGTTATCTTTAGTTTGCAATGGCATTGTGTCATATCATCCGGAGCCAAATCTTAATTTTGAGTAGAATCTTAGCTTTACACAACTGTTTGAAGGACCTATTTGCACCGACCGGGGGAATAAGCGGCGACGGTGGCGCGGATGGGAGCTTGGGGCGGCAGCGCCGATCCTCCGGGTGGCGGCGCGGGGGCTCGGGGGCGGCGGCACCGACGGGGGGAATGAGCGGCAGGGGAGGCAGCGGTGATGGCGCCGACGGGAGCTCAGGGCGGCAGCACCGACCGGGGGAACGAGCGGCGACGGTGGCGCGGATTGGAGCTCGGTACGTACTGCGCCGGTCTTGAGCCTCGGTATAGAATGTGTATCCGTTGATATCATACGATTGCCACGTCACGACTTTGCTATCAGGTTCTTGTGACAACATTCGGACGGTTTCTTCTTCTCCATTTGTCAGCTCCCTTTCGTACCAGTAGTCCTTTAGCCACCTGGAGAACTTTGCGTTATGTTCTTTCGTGAGCGCAACTGTGCCCTTTTTGGGATTCGCTTCGCGCAACTGTTTCATGTGGATCTAAATATAAGGCCGTACCACAGCCAAGTGTTGCAGCACCACGAAATGTGCTCTGTTGTAGTCATCTGATCTTTCCGATCGATACACATGTAAATTTTTATGCCCGATCGCACCTTCACCGTCGAGCCTGTCTGTGTGACGCGAAACTGGAACACCTATAGGTTTTTGATCACGCATGTAATCCGTGCAGAACTCGACGCCCTCTTCGGTAACATAGCCTTGGATGATGCTACCTTCCGGATGTGCTCTGTTACGAACGTAGCGCTTGATAACCCCATTGTACCTTTCAAACGGGTACATGTTGTGCAAAAACACGGGACCAAGGTCCAGTATCTCCGGGACGATATGGATCATGAGATGTACCATGACATCAAAGAATGCTGGAGGGAAATACATCTCAAGTTCACATAGTATGACAGTGATCTCGGCCTTCAGTTTCAGGCAGCATTGCACCGTGATTGACTTCTGACAGATAGTGTTGAAGAAGTTACAAAGATCCATGATCGTCTTGCAAACACCTGGCTCCATGATACCTCTAATTGCGACAGGCAGTATCTGTGTGATCATCACGTGGCAGTCATGAGACTTCATGCCAATTAGTCGTGCGTCTTCATGTCAACAAGTTTTCGGATGTTTGTGGAGTAACCCGAAGAAACTTTGACACCATAGAGGCATTCGCAGAGGCTATGGAGCTCGTCTTTACTCAGAGTGTAGCAGGCAGCAGGACAGCTGGTCTTGACTCTGATGCCATTCTTCCCCGTCTTGGTCGTTTCTCTGGTTGCCCACAGCTCAGGTCTTATATTCATGTGTTGCATGTCTGCTCGTGCCTTCGGCCCATCTTTTGTCTTGTCTGGAATATTGAGCAAGAGACCAAGCAAGCTGTCGCAGACATTTTTCTCGACATGCATTACATCAATGCTGTGACGTGTGTCTAGGTGAGGCCAGTAAGGTAATTCCCAGAAAACAGATTTCCTTTTCCAGACGCCCTTTACCGGCGGTTGTTTCTTTCCTTTTCCTAGCTCAACTTCGTTCATTTCATTCAACACCTCGTCCTTTCTTCTTCCCTCTTCGTGCCAACGCATCAGCTTTGCCTCCTTCTTGTAACCGAATAAATGCTTTAGACGGGGGAGGACTGGAAGGTACCATACAACCTTTGCAGGGGCACCACTCGTCACTTCTTCCTCGTCATCGTCTTGGTTTCTGCCCCGCTTATATCGAGATGTGTTGCACACTGGACATTTGTGCAGCTCTCTATACTCCCTGTGATAAATAATGCAGTCGTTTCGACAAGCGTGGAGTCTCTCTACATCCAATCCAAGTGGGCAAACCACCTTCTTGGCTTCCTCGGTGCTCGTAGGCAACACGTTCTCCTTTGGAAAAAACCGTCACAAGGTAAGCCAGCGTCTCATCGAAGCTTGCATCCAGACAGTTGTGGGCTGCCTTGATCCTTAGAAGTTCTAGCGTGACTGACAGACGCGTGTGCTCAGGATCACAGGTGGGATATAGCGGTTTTGTCGAGTCTTCCATCAGTTTCGCAAACTTTGCGACCTCTCTTTCATCCTCGGGGTCTTCGACCACCTGGTCCGCTATGTGACTGTCCCTCAACACTTTAGCCAAATTATTCCCCGCCTCCCCCGTCAAGTCATCCCTACATTCTGAAATATGGTCTTCATCTTCTTCTGCGTCTCCATGTATGGCCTCTTCTTCTAAACATTCACGAGTAGCTAAAATTTCTGTCTCCTCCTCACCGTGACTTGTCCAACGTGTATAACCTTCCATGAAACCTTTAGTCAACAAGTGTAGCTGCAACATGCCTCTCTCCCTGAACATTATCGTGTTCTTGCATACAGAACACGGACAACACATCTTGTTCACACCCTTTTTCTCCCTATCTTCCTCGGCCGCATCTAGAAACCCATTCAGAGTATCGACGAAACTCCGTGTTGCCCTTTCGCCGTACATCCAACTTCGATCCATCGAACTGTTGGAAATATCAACACGATCCCTACAATAACAAACTGATTACATCGTACCAAAGAAAGCTCACTAGCTAGGGCCGTTAAGGAGCGGACTCAAGAGAGAGGAGGGGAGGGGAGGGGAGAGGAGGGGAGGAAATTAAGAGAGCGATGGGAAAATGGGTGGAGAGGAGTAGGGGGTTAAAAGAAATCTAGATATAGATTGAGGAGGGAGGGAGGGAGGAGGGGAGGGGGAGAGAGAGGGAAAAAGGGGTGCAAATTAAGGAGGAGGGACAAGGTTGATCTAGATCTAGAGAGGAGGGGGAGGAGGCCAAAGGGGGAGAAGAGGGAGGAGGCTAAGGGAAAAATTGGGAAAAAAGGGGAGGAAGGAGACATCAACTGGCCGGAGCTTGCAGCTGGCCGTTTGAGGCGCGCGAGCTCAGCAGCCAGCTGTAGGCGCCGCCAAGCACAATTTATAGTCGCAGACGTATCACTGACAGGCAATACGTAAGCCACCCGTCAGTGATAAGCATGCCCCGGAGGCATTCCTAGAGCACACTTTCACTGACGGGCACCACGTGACCCGTCAGTGGAAAGCAAACCATCATTGACGGGCATCTTACACGTGCCCGTCAGTGAAGGTATGTGTCAGTGGAGCAGCTAGGGTGGCCCTCCGTTCCCGCTTCTACTGATGGGCAACACAACAACCATCAGTGAAAAGCAAACCAGCGCTGACGGGAGGGTTAAACGTGCCCGTCAGTGATGGTATGTGTCAGTGAAGAAGCCAGGCTTGCCCTCCGCTCCAGCTTCTATTGACGGGCTTTTTTTGTGCCCGTCAGTAGAAGTTGGCCATCTCCTCCAGTGCATGACCAGCGCTAACGGGCCCATATGCGCCCGTCAGCGATTCATCTAATCAGCGACGGGCCTCGGAGTGCCCATCAGCGATTGTCTTGTAGCAGAGATCATTTTTGAGGTAGTGTTAGCGTCGCCCCTCCCCTCGCCTTGACCGCCCAGCGCCGCCCCTCCCCACACCCTCACCACCGAGCACTGCCCCTCCCTCCACCCCCACCGCCGAGCGTCGGCCCTCCCCTTGCCCTAATAACCGAGCGCAAGCCCTCCCCTCACCCTGACGGCTTAGTGCCACCACTCCACCATCACGTCCGCACCGGATCTACTACTCCGAGCCACCCGCTCGGTCGCCTCCTGCCGAACACCAACGCCCCATTGCTTCTCGCCGGACGGGACCATCCCTATTGCATCTTCCTCGATGCCACCGATTTGGAGCAGCGCCCCCCACCCCACCGCCAACCGCACCAGAGCATGGAGAAAACAACATCGAAATGCCAACCCCAACGTATGTATTAAACACAGACCACCTCGGTTGATTAAGTAGACATGTGGAGTGCTAGTAGGCAATTTCTAAACTTGTTTATAGGCTAAGGAGGATAGGTGTGGTGGAGTAGCTGTGAGCCCATGATGATGGTTGCATAGGCTTAATGCATACATAATTGTACAAGGCAGAGAGAATATTCACTAGATGCACACGGAGTTTTCAGAATAAAACAAGAATGAAGCAAATATGATAGTGATTAGAGATTGCTTTAATGACAAAAGCTCTGAGATTTTATGGGCCTTATCTTTCAATACGCTTTGATCTTGGTTATTAGGATTCTTGTGATTCTCCAATTCTTGCACTCTAAGTAGCATATTTATAAATTTTTCTGTGATTTTCAATCCTCGGTTTTTTACCTGCTTTCCTTTCCTATTCGTATGTTTCTCCTATTTTTATGTTTTCCTATCCCGTGTTCCAAATGGAGCCTTAATAGTTTGGACCATCTCTTGCTACGTCATATATCATTTGCTTATTTTAGATTGATGTATGATGGAATGCAATACAGTTTCACACATTTTTCATCTTGGCAAGTTATAAACCTCTTATTGACCTGAAATTGTTTTTACAGTGTCTTTGTGGTATGCTAGTATGCACTGGGATTAGAAAAAAACCACTAGAAGAAATATGATACATGCACTAGGATTAAAAAAAGTACTGGAATAAATGTGATAGTGAACTAGATTTCTCAGAATGACTCTTCCGAGTTAGCTATAGTAGGATGTTGATCTAGGATGGAACCACTTCATATGAATCAATGGTCTAGGAAAACTGATATACTGTTGCTAATGCTTTATCATTGTGCAGAGCTATAGGCAAGGGATTTGTGGCTCTACTTTTCGTTGCCAAGATTTCTCATCTAAAGAAAAGAACACTATAAAATAACCAAAGGGCAACATATAAGCAATCTATGAAATCTTACTTGTGTATCTGTAATTTCTTGCACTTTAAATGTGGTGAAGCACCATTGTCATTAATCTTTTCGTACATATGCTTGAGGAAGTTTTTTGGACAAATGTGCTCTAGGATTTTTACTCACTATTGGTTTGTCGTTATGATGCTATTGCATGCATTTCTAACAAATAAATTTGTTGTTATTTTTTAATTCATGAAAGAACCTGAGTTAAATGGGTACGAGAGGATACGGCTTGAGAACTTGATGAGGAACAATATAAGAATGCAGGAACTTGGCATCAATGCATTAGGAAGTATTCTTAAGAGAGTAACCACCAAACTTTCCCCTGAAAAGAATAAACAATCAAAGAACAAGTGTAGTAATCGTGAAGACTCTAGATCAGAGTATGATCCTAATGAGGATAGGATCTGTGAAGGAGAAGAAAATGACAATGCCTCATTAGACGACGAAGACTCACCGATGGAGGATCAATCCATAACTACTACCTGCACATCTAAGGTGCTGGTTCTACTATCCTAAGGATATTAGGCTGCTTACTACATATAATTAGTATCTTGCAGTCCTATCTTTAAGTATTCCTTATTATGCTTCTATTTATTTTAAATAAGCTATTTACATTCATGTATTCTTCTTCTATATTAGGCCTCTAAGACTTCCAACAAGACTTGCACAAAGACTGCTAACAAGACTTCCAAGGTGGCTCCAGGGGGACAAGACCTACGAAGAGAGTGAGGGCAGGAACACAAACAGAGCAGCCAACTAGAGTCTCAGAGAGGTTGCAAAAGACTAGACAATTAGACGCAGCACCAACTCATGAAGATAGGACTTAAGAACAAGTGGACTCAGGACCAAATGTTGAAGATAGGACTGAATGTAGAGAGGAAGTGCACACTAGAAGTCCTGTTAGGGACTGATCATATGGACAAAGCACCCAACCAACATGTGATATGGGTGTGGAACTTACTTCCTCGCATGATGCACAACAAGTTGGTGATGGTGTTGACAACCGTGAGGAGCACACACAGCTCAACGATGAAGGCAAGTTATAGTGTCGTCTATCTTTTATTGTTTACAATACAAATCTACTATGCACTAACTCAATTACGTATTTGTAGATGTGCCATCAACTGTTGAAAAAGGCGGGAGGGCACACACAATGGGCAAATTGCTTGATACGATGACAAGGGTTATGGGAAAAAGACTGCCCATCACTATTTTTGAGGAGAATAGAAGGCCAGAAAAACCAATGCAAGTTGCCAAATTAGCGTCAGAGGGTGGCATTGCCATCACGCGGAGTGTGCCTATCATCACACATTGGAAAGAGTACAAGGAAAAAGACTACTGTTTTAGATAACTTCATGGGCACATTGTCTGTAAGTCTTTTGATTCTTGTACTATATTTGTTTTGCATTGTTGTGCACATATAGCTAACTATATGCTAAACATATGCCATCATGCTCTTTATTTTTTTTGCACTGCATGATTCTCTTTTCCATTACACATGAAATTTTTTTGATTACCTACAACATGAATACATATACAATTGGCTGCATACTCATATTGGCCATTACTGATGATATAGTCTAGTAATTATGCATAACCTCCATTACAATTTTTTCTCCTACCTCTCAAAGTTTATTGTTTTTCACATATTTAATCTATAATTAGTAAAAAGGTTATCATATATACAACATCTAAGATGGTATACATGAGTTATGTTTTGATTCATTTTGTTTGGGAAAGTTGGCCTTGGACTCCAATAATAAGGCAACGCAGGTTGCATGTGCTGATGTACTCAAGTGTGTGGTACGACAGGTGTGTTATAGGCTAAAAAAGAAATACTTTGACGGCGTTCCAGCTAATCTAGTGAGGACAACATCTCTGGTATCTAATATCACTGATGAAGAGTGGAGAAAACTAGTGCAGAAGTAGTTTGACCCGAAAAACAAGGTTTGAATTACGAAATCACTTCATTACTTTGTGTAATTTGTTATTTGAATGTGCCTTACATAACTGCCTTTTTATAGGAATCTTCTGAAAATAACAAGCAGAATTGAGCTAAAGTCAAGTTTCACCAAACCACAGGTTCTAGGAGCTACATTGCTCATTGCTCTGCTGTGGTAAGTAATTATTGATTATTGATTAATCATCAAGCTACATTGCGAACAGTGATACATGTATATCAAAATCATGTAAGCAACAATAATTGACAAATGGTTAAAACTAAATAGATGCAAGCTTAAGAACTGACACAATTAACCTCCTTGTCTACTTATTTTCATATTGAGCATATTTTCATGATGCTTACTATCCTTATACTAGGTGTCAATACAATTTCAGTCATTTCTAGGTTGGGTTTAAAGTTTTAACATTTGGCATGCTGAGATAAAAGAGGGTTTACTATCAACGTTGTGTTGCTGAACTTGTTTTTTTCCTCCTTTTAAAATGATATATATATCAAAATCAAATGCAAATAGAATGTGCTAACTAGTGTCGATAAGGCTCTGTTTTGCTACACCTTTAATTTCATACATCAATTTTAGTTCAATTCAGTCTGTATTTCTTTTCTATCATTTCATTTTTGTATGCTAAGAGTTTCTCTACTACTCTTCTCCATATATTTTAGTGGTTCATTGGAATAGTTCCCCCTTCTATTACATGATTTATATATACAACTTAATAATGCTTTTGGTGAGAAAAATAAAGCAATGAGATATGTCTAAGTTGTCATCTGTTTCTATCTAAGTAACCATCAGTTTGCTACTTCTACAAATTTACATTTATGTTCAAGTTCATACTTCTTATCCTTAGTGCAGATTAGCGTGTTCATGTCCAACAAAAATACACTGCAATATCATAGAATCTTGCCAGACTCTTCAAACACATCGTTTATAGAATTTATGTAGTTCGGAGAACTTAGTACAAGAAAGCATGCTATGACAACAAACTTTCTTTCAATACTAAGTTATCTTGGCTTTAATTTGCCAACCTGACTTTTTGTAATACTTCCAACATCAATAGAAGGAGAAATACAAGGATAAAGAACCCGATGCAATTGACGTTTTCAAGGAATGCCACAACAGCATGAAGAAAGGGTTTAGCGAGCCTGAAACAAGCAATTGTAAGTGCTCTCTCCTGCATTGCTATCATGCGTTTTGATTTACATGTACCAAGGTATTCATAATTATCCTTGTCATAATATGACCATGTTAAATTTCTCATTTGTCAATTTTTTGTCACTATAACCTGATCTGTTTATAGTTGTTCTTGTCACAAATATAGCTTCTACAAGGCATTTTTTGACAATTGCTAATTTATCTTTACTGAATGGACGTTGTGCTTGCCTTGTTGCCTACTCCTCTAGTTTGTATACAAGTTCTGTACTATTCCCAATACTTTCACATTCATTTGATTTGTTTTCAAAACACATCAGCATACTATTGACACAAAGCACCATTTATATAGCACCGTTTCTCTATTGCCTTATGCTCTTCTGATTGCTATTTTTACTAATCATGTAAACTCTTTGCAGTCATAGGCTGAAATGGAAGCTATGATGGAGGAACCTATTGAAGATGGTGAACAACCAAGAACTAGTACAAATGTTTTTTCAAAAGTAATAACTCGGTCAAGTGCAACAAGCAAGTTTCTGAAGAATGTTGGCTTGGAGTCAAGCTCTAAGAAAATTTGTGAAGAACTTGAGTCAGAGAGATGAGGAACAGCTACACTTCGAGAAACACTTGAGTATCAACAGCAGGAGCTCGAAACATGGAAGAAGCATGCACAGGAAGTAGATGAGGCAAGGGACAAGCAGCAAAAAGAGATGGAAGAAGTTGTGAAGAAGCATCAGCAAGATATGGAACAAGTTTTGAACAAGCAAGAAGAGATAGATGCAATTCTTCATCATTTGTTGACCCTAACACAGGTTCAAAACCCTCCTTGATATGTTGTTGAAAGAACATTGCAGGGTGGCATGTTTTGCAAATACTTGTGCTTTTGAAACTTCGTGTTTTGATAGCTGGGATGGTGACATGTCTTGCAACTGTTCGTGCTAGTGAAACTTTGTGTTTTGGTAGTTGGGATAGTTCCTAGCTAGTTACCTTATTATGTGCTACTTAGGTGTGATGTCAGTGTAGTATCATGAACAATATTTGTATTTTGGTAGCTGGAACTTTGTGTTTTGCTAGCTAGGATTGTACTTAAATCAGTTAAATATGTGTTCACTTATCTATCTGTAGTTTATTTTATGTCCAATCAATGCTGAAATTAGCTAATGTTGGACTGCTGTAAATATTATATGGCGTCCGGACCTCCAAAACCTTGGTCCAAAAGATGGCCTAGTCCAAAAACAGACTGATTCAGAACAGTGGGCCAAAAGTGTTGTATTGAACCAAAACGTACAGGCCAAAAATCTAGGTTGGGATGGAGATATTGAGCCAAATGTTTGCACCGAACTAAATAGGCTAGGCCGTGTAGACTAGGCCAGGAAACTATTGGTGCCACGTCAGCTACAATTTTTATGACAAAAAACTTTCGTCACCCCAAATTGACACGTCAGATGGTAGCTTGGTGACACGTTGGCACACACATTGTGACAAAAAGAAATTTGTCACGGCACGACCACCATGTCAGCAAACCAACATGGCAACTGTGTCAGCTACCACCCGCCTAAGTGTTTATGACGAATAAAGAAGCTGACATATCACCATTCATGATGCAAATATCATCATGGAACACTGCTTCTCCGCCAGATTAGGTAGTCTAGCATAGCTTTTCATGACGAAATGAACAACATATCTGACGTTTTTGCGGCCACCTATGATGAAGTCTACCTTTCTATGACAAACAATTTTCCATCACGGTTTTATGATGAAATTTTTCCGTTCGTCATGCAAAATCATATGTGACACGCTTATCATGACGTGTTCATTTTCGTCACTACTTCATCATAAAACTATTTTCATGACGATGGTGTAACGTTCTGTGACAAAAGTTGATCATCATAGAATAGCAGATCTACGGTAGTGCCCACCAGAAGTTGGCCGACCAACGCCAATCAATCGCAGCCAACCAGTCACCCAAAGGCTACCAGTGATCAATAGAGGGCGAAGGAAAGTTTTCGCTTCAGGCCAACCTAGGAGGAACCCAATACGTTAGGGATTATTGCACCGCATGTCCTTCGTGAGCGTGCCCTAGGATAGGAAGGGAACAAGTAAGACGCTCAATGATGGAATGGATTGTTACCTAGGAGTAATGGCCAATGCACTTAGTCGATCCACCTACGTTAGGAGATCAAGTCAATATCTAGGATTTAGTAATCAATGACCTGATATGCCTGGGAAGAATAATTTGATTCTTAGGGCGAAGGCATAATTAAGGTCAATCTATTTGTGGCTATAAAGTTGATTGGAGTAGTTGACCCATTAGATGATTTGATGATCTTTGATCCAAGTGATTGATACCAATCATCGATTTGGTCTAGTCTCTTAATCAGAATAGTTTAGTCATGATGTTGATGATTTGACAATCTGATCTAAACAAAATAGCTGGATATACATGGAGAATTCTTCAAACGACTTGATGAAGTCATAATGAATTGTGGATCAAGGATGTGACTCCCAGCATGAGGAATAATTTTTGCTGGTTATTGGATTTCAATCTATGAGGTAGATTATCTTGGAGGAACAAGATGTCAAAATTGAAGTAGTGCATAAATTTTGGAATTGGAGATTTGAACAATTGATTTCAGTGGAATGATGACTTATGAATGAGCAATGACTTTGGTGGATTGAAGGTACAAGGAATTTCCCCACCGATGTTATAATGATCTCTAGGTGATTAGGAATCATTGGATTAACCTAGATGATCAGGATCTTATGAGGAGAATAATGCTGGAGGTAAATAAAAAGTGACCTTTAGTATGAAAGAATTATCCTGTGGAATATCGACTGATCTAGTCTTTAGATGATGTAGTGATTGGCCTATCTCGTAGAAATTAGAATTTCTAGAGATCGGTGGATACATTGATTTGCTTAGGTTAAGAAGATGATTTCTTGATAATTGGATTCTAAGGTAAAGAGATCTATGGAAAGTAATTGGTGGATTTTCATGGACGAAATCCTTGAAGAGTAATGGTGGGATATATTCATTAGGATTGGATACTACGACCTTGCAGAAGAATATCTTTTGGAAACCATAGGAAATTTTCAACATGTTTGGACACATTGGATCCTAGTGCCCAGATCGCTGGAGGTTGGCACATAACAATTAATCTGGGATAGTTGATCGGATATAGACGATATGGATGCAAAGCTCCATCTTACTAAAGTATGATATTGGTGGATATTTGGAGGCTAGACTTGTGGTCAAGACTACCAGAAGCTTTGAAGTGAATCAACGAATTGATTATTAGGAATGATAACCTTTTGAAATAATGATGAAATATGAAATGTTGGATTGACATAGGCTCCAGAAAAGATTTTTAAGGGGGGTAGTCCCAATATCTCGAATAAAACTCAAACTTGGTATATCCTAATGCAAAAGCAGTAGCTATGGATTCCCCCTATTTGCATTCAGCCCATTGCAGAGATTGTGATGAAGAGCAAGAGAAGTCACCACCTCACATGTGTTACCATGCGGAGATTGCAGAGATTGCGACGAAGAGCAAAAGTTTGATGAAGGCTTGAACTTGACATACCAGGACTCCTACAGTGGAGGGCCATGCAACAAAGCCTCTATTCTCTTTTTCCTAAATCTATCTGAATCTTGGGGACGAGATTCCATTTAAGGGGGGTAGGTTTGTAAGGACCTGATTTCTAATAACCCAAAAACATGGATTTACAAGAAACTTTTCTTGCTAATAATGCTAACTTAAGTGAACCTCACTAAAACCTTTTGTCAAAGAGTTGTGTGAGCTAAACCCTAAAGGTAATACGAAGCTAAAACTTCTGCCCTCCTTCCACAATAATCTCACTGCCACGACACGGCAACTATATGTTTTTGTCTTCTCCCAATCCCTATCTTGCCCTAACACTAATCTCTTTCGGAACCCTAACCGACGAGGTGTGCAAGCCACAACTACATGCACAGTCAATCGGTCCTACACCCCTTCTATGAAAACATCCTTAAACCTAAGCCAAGACCTCTGCCACCGTTTCTCCTTCCTGCATGTCAAACCCTAACTCTGTTTGTCAGTAGTCTGAAAATCTTCTTCTCACCATCTAAATGGTCTTTAGGACATGGGGGCATGCGCCGCATCTCCATATCCTTGTCTCGCTCAAACCCAGAGATGTTGAAACCCTAATTCTTGGCATGCTCTATTGCTTCTACTACCAACCCCACGCGTATATATGAGTATACCCGAGGCACCACTCCAACCCTACCCCGTCATGGCCTCCCATGTTTCTTTTCACCACCCAACGACCACAAATACGCTTCATTTCTAAGTGTAGGTGAGCACACACACTCTAACCCTAACTCGTTTCTTTCACGCAAATGTGGGATCAAAAACCCTAGTTTTCAACATCTTTTAAGACTCTGACGTAGACCCGATTAAACCTTAATTTTTCTCCACCGCATTTTGGGATCTTACGTTTTCCTCGCATCATTCATATATATGCACATGACATCATGCATATATATGCATATATGTAGACAACAAAACCTTAAGGTGATCTTCATGGTTTGACTACCCGCATCTATCCCAAAGAGAAAGCATACATATATATGCAAGTAACAGAAACCCTAAATTCTTCTCGCTTAGCAAATTGATAAAACCCTAATCTCATCCTCTCAACCTAAAAGCAAAAATCCTAAAAGCCCTACCTATGATATTATATGTTTAAGAGCAGTGTACCAGGCATCCCTTAGGACCCACAGGTCAGATATGTGGGCCCAAGTCCAAAACACAAACCAATACCCCTTTTTTTTATTCTTTTCTTTACAACCAAAATCCTAATATTATGATTTTATGTGCTTTCATTTCTCAAAAAATTCTAGAAAAATTCCATAAAATACACGATGCCCATTTTAATCTATATATATAGTAAAATGATGAAGCTCAGTAAAAAGTTTTCAAACAACATTTCAAATACAAATATAGGCTAATTTTTCGCTTGAACTACAACACCTAGAAATAAGTCTCAGAAAAAACCCTATAAAATTCCCTAGCATCCCAAACATCTCCAAAAGATCAAATGTACAAAATATTCAGCAACTTCCACTCAAAAATCTTGAACAAACACTGTCGAGCACTTCTGCCCTAAACACTTCTATACATGAAATTTTGCTCCAAAGGCTATAGAAAAATCCCATAGGATCTCCACACTCTCCCCTACATCCCATGATCGTATACACACCACTGGCTAGCCCTACAAAGTCCCTTTTCTCACTCAGTCATGCTAAGATGTAGCAGGCCATGAATGGCATACCTTTTCCTTTCATTGTTCTCTCTGCCCTCTGCACTCAATCTCCTCTGTCCTCCTCCTAACGTTGTTGACTAGCCCTATGACATGAAGATGTTTGTAGGGATGCTGCCAAGTGCACCAGGACACGTCCATGCCAGCATGCGTGTGCACTGGATCAGAAAAATAATTCCAACTTTTTCATTTAAAAATATTTTGAAATTTCAAACCTATTTGAATAGAAACAAAGGAAGGTTCATATTGCTTAAGGAAAAGAATTTCTTTAAAACACTACCCATGTTCAAAATAATTTTAGAAGTGCTTTAGGGTGATAATTGGATACTTTCAAACTTGGTATTATCTCTGTAACCTAAGTAAGCTAAAGAATCGAAATGATTTTGAGTTAAACCTAAAAATCATGACTTGGTATTATCTCTGTAACATACGTTTCGGCTGCCGTGGCAGCCGTGCGGCAAGGTGGCGTTGCTGCCACCTGCTGCCGCGGCAGAGGAAATGGCTGAATCCGCTGCAGCGGCAGCCGTGCGGCAGGGCGACGGCGCTGCCGCCTGCTGCTACGGCAGCAGAAACATACGTTTCGGCTGCCGCGGCAGCCGTGCGGCAAGGCGGCGTTGCTGCCACCTGCTGCCGCGGCAGCGGAAATGGCTGAATCCGCTGCCGCGGCAGCCGTGCGGCAGGGCGACGGTGCTACCTCCTGCTGCCACGGCAGCGGAAACAGAGGTTTCGGCTACTGCAGCAGCCGTGCGGCAAGGCGGCGTTGCTGCCACCTGCTGCCGCGGCAGCGGAAATGGCTGATTCCGCTGCCGCGGCAGCAGTGCGGCAGGGCGACGGTGTTGCCGCCTGCTGTCGCAGCAGCCGTGTGGCAGGGTAACGATACCCGGTGCGGTACAAACACACAACATGTAGATGTTATGGCTTAGCATTCCTAAACTCTAGAGCGGTCCTGGCGCGGCAGTGAAAATGCTAGAAACAAAGTGATCAATCACAGGCATAACATGCACAGACACACAATGTACTCATTGATCTTAGACATAGCATTCAGAAACAAACATTAAACGTGATTCTCAACCACAAAGTCATTCACATGCATTACTAGGGAAAAAACTCTCAAGTCATTGAGGAGGAACATTTTGAGGACAATGGAATTCTCTGGTTTCCTTCAACACCTCTCTAAGTATGAAAGCTATTAACTATTTTTGAACAAAGCGGACGCCCTCCGTATCGAGCTCATCTGTAGGGAACTTAAAACTCTGCAGAAGGAATTTAAATAGCTAGGTTAGGCACGACGTCCGAACGATGAAAAATGGAATTACATTAGTGTAATGACACTAACCGCCACTTCTACCGGACTAGAGTGAACGATTTGCACCATGTATGTCGTGACATAGTATCCACAGAGATTGTTGCCCGGCGGCTGCTTGTGGCACTGTAGAAATCATGGTTACGTGCAGGGTAATTTAGTTTTACCGAATACATATTAGAACGTGCGAGGTGATTATTCTTGGGCGAGGGAGGAATTATTACCGGGAAATGAAATCGGTGGGTCGGTTCGGTAGATGTTGTTTTCACAATCCCCTTCTCAACGTACTTCTTGAACGCCCCGGTGAGCACCTTCGTCAAATTTGCGTACTTCTCTGGTGGGTAGTCCCTGGAGTCGAAGTACGTGGCATGTAGATAGTCTGGCTCGAGGCAGACGAGCATCCAGTGGAATTCATAGTTGTACGGCAGAAGAATGACGCGCTTAGTAGAGTGAATGAGCATGACGTCCGAAATGTATTCCTCAACCTCGTTCGGCTGGAATTGGACCATTGTGCATATGACCACTTGTGGATCGAGGAATCCGATATTAGGATTTTCTCTCCTAGCCTCTTGAATCATATGTCTACACATAGAAGTAATGTCATTGAAAGAGCGTATCAATAAGTTAGGCAATGTAGTTAGCTTAAACAGTGATTGAGAACACTTACAGTGTCCAGCATCTTAATAGGCTGACATCGAGGGCGTCATGACGGTAGAGGTCGGCTAAATCCGAGAACTCGATGGTGAAGGTTCCACCTGGATGGAGGAAATGTTGCCGCTTGTACATGGCGCAGATATTCTGAGGAAGCGCTCTCTCCTCGTTGGACCTCTTCATGTAAAATTCGTGCACAATCTGAGCTGCCCAACCAAGTCGTTCTAACGCCGCCCGTGTCACTAGCGGCTGCCTTTCCGTGTAGACTCTTATCTCGGGTTCTTCGTCTACCTCTTTGCCCTTGGCCCACTTCGTGCTATTTCTGGTGGCCCTACGCTGAGGTTGAGGAGTCGTTTTGGCAGTCTGCTGGCTAGATCTGCTAGATTGCCTGGATTGTGCTGAAGCGGATTTCACCTTTGGTGGAGGAGCACGGAGTGAGAAATCTGGACCGTAACGTACCGGAGGCAGGGGCCGTGCAGGAGGTGGAGGGGCAACCAGGGAAATGTACTTCTTTGGCCACTAGATGAAACTGTTGACGGCCTGCCCCAGTGTCGTGACGTCGTCCTCCGGTGGTACAGGAAGTGTGAAGGAGGAGCAATTCGCATGCACCATGTCCACTGCCACCTTAGCGTTACCCGCCGCTAACGGAACTCCGTGCACCCTCGTGTCTTCATAATATGGAAATGCTAACCCCGTGCCAGCCTCAAGCATGTCAGTGGGGCCAAAACAGCTAGGCACGAGGAGCTTGCAGGCAGTTACGATCGTAATGTCGTCGACAGGGAAACTTTCGATGACGTCATCTTCAGGAGGGATCGGCTCGACATGAAAGTCGTCGGCGCGGTCGTCTTCCGGAACGTGCTCATGAGCGGCTTGTTCGTGGACGTCTTCCACGAATGCGCAGCTACTCCTGCGCTGAGCATGTGGGGATGAGCCTGCAGGGCTGCGGTCGGCCGCGGCGGCTGCATCCTCCTGCCTTAACTGCCGCACCCGTTCTTCGACCCTCGCATCGATCCTCTGTTCCAGGCCTGCATATATTTCTTCCATCAGCTCTTTCTTCATCCTTTCACGCTCGGCTGCCTCGCGCTCTGCTTTCGTTCTCCTCCGACTCCTGTACGAACCCGCATCGTCGCGGAATCCCATCTTCCATGGAACCGTAACCCCCACGCCACGCGTTCGACCCGGGTGCTCTTTTTTTCCCAGAGCCGAGGTTAGTATGTCCTTCTCCCTGGCTGCTTGGAAAGTTCCTTGGGCGGCTTGTTCTGACAGTCGCATGATGTTTTCAGCCACCTGGACGGTTTCGGGCTTGTTGAAGGCGACGGTGCCATCAGCCGAGATGTTGGCCCTCGCGCGATACCAGTTCCGGGCCCGCCTCTCTGGGATCTGGGAGAACGGTGTGTCGCGACTCTCCTGAGACGCCCGCTCGTCCTCTGTTCTCCATTCCAACTCTTTGCGCGCGTACCCCCCGCTTCCGAGCCTGTGGGGGTGAACGTTGCATGCTTGGCGGGCCCTGTTTGCCTGACTCTTCTGCACAAATTCCTCCGACGTGCACCTCTCCACAAATTCTGCCCATTGATCCTCTAAGAACCCGTAAGTCTTTGGGTCCTGCCTGTAGGGCATAAGATCATTCTTGACGTACGTGTTGTAGAGCTCGCTCTTGAAGGTCTTCCACGCCTTGCCCATCTTGGCTTTTGCCTGTCTTTCCACGGCCTGCTCGGTACCTTCGGGGAAGTTGAACTGTGCTTTGATGGTGCTCCGCAGGAACTCTTTCTCATTATCCGGTACTGACGGCCAGCTGGCGTACGTGATCCGGACCTTCGTCCTCGCCAGTGAAGCGCACGCACTATGGAATGCCGCCTGAGCCTGCTGAGGCAATATGGGCACACCCTCATCGCTGACATGAGTTATCGTGTAGTGACCCGTGGGCATTTTATTTTTGCCTCGGCCACCTCGCTTTCACTTCTGCCCACCCGATTCTTCGGTTTGCTCATGAGACGAGACTTCTGCATGTTGGGAGGGCTCAGGTGCAGCCGGTTGAGGAGACAAGTGCGGCTCATCTTGTCAAGGAGAAGAGGCCACCGGCAGTTCACGTTCATCTCCTCTGGACACCATCTTCAAAAGACGAAAAATTCAGATATGCAGTACACGACAAGATTCCAGACATTTTCGTATAAAGACACATGAACTCTAGCTAGACTAAGAAAGTTCTTGCAACCCTAACTGAGCTCAATTTTATCGGAGAACATTCGTTTAATAGCCCAATGTGCAAATATATAACCCTTTGCCATCCAGTACAACAACACGACAAAATAGTACTAATAACATTCGTAATGGGCAGTATCACACACTAACTCGTGCTTTATATCTTTGCGACGAATATGTAGCACAATGTAGAGGAGTTTGCTCACACACTAACTCCTGGACCGAAAGAGGGGGATCTTGAGAGGAATTCTAGATCATAACATGATATTCAAAGTTATTAAGTTGTTTTGTGAGTCCTGAAAGTTTCTTATGCATGTATTTGCATATCTTAGATATGTGCATGTCTTAGATAGTTTTTTGTCATGTGGCAATTAATGTTGTTGTCCCATATTTATTTGCACAAACTTAAATGAAAGATTAGATGATACTAATTTGTTTTAACTCTTCTTAATAGGTTAGAGGGTTTTAAGTTATTGCATGAGTCGCTCAAAACTTATTATACATTCATTAGCATATTCTTAACATTAATTTCCTAGTGCCGTGATTAATATATTATTACTACTAAACTTATCTTGAAATATGTAGGGCATAACTTGACTCACACATAGACCATGGCATGTTAAAATTATTAGCTAGGTTTGTTGTTTAACAAGGTGTTAGCAGCTTCTTTTCAAAGCACTTTCAAATGAGACACATTTCTATTTGGTGATTAATGTGCTTGAGGTAAACTTATTTATATAATCTGACCTAAAGATTCAATGACAAGGTATAACTCACTTATTTCCTTCAAGACAACTAACGACTTGGTACTAAACTTATTTTATTTACAGAACTAAAGATTGAATGATGTTAATCGAGATCACTACTTCGTACCGGGTTCAACATTGTCTAGTTGTTTCACGAGGTGCTGGATGATTCTCGTGCACGTGTTTGCACATCTTTAGTTTGATTTTGACCCAAGTATTTATATCAGAATAGCAGATATATGTTTCATAAGGCACACAACTTGAGGATTCATTTATTACATGGTGGACAGGTCGTGCACACACATTTTTTCATATTGATCATAACTTGAATGTGACCTAAAGTTGTTTTATGATATATGACATAGTATTTGTTGAAATAATATTATCTGCAAGTTTGCACTTAGATCATATCATAACTTCAATTTTAAATCCAATATCATGTTTTTTAGTTTCATATCATGCTGTAATTTCTAGGTATATTGGAAATTGTTACAACATGTAATTTTTGCAAAAAACATTGATTGAGAATATGGACGAATGCAATATGTTCATGTTTTTAGGGTTGTGTACCTTTAGTGAAATGGCACGAAGATAATTTAAAGCTAAGACTAATATAGTTACTAGAAATTTTCACAATACCACAAAACAATAAAATTTATGACTTTGTCCTTATAGTACATTTTATAATTTAAATGTACTTGTATTCGAATTATGCTTGATCATTTATGACTTGAAAATATATATATTATGATGAACATTTCATACATGTTTGTTCTTAATTGTACTAATTTTTACATGAAGCAGGCACATACACATCATAAATACACGAATAACCTACTGATGAACACAAAGAAATCATGGAACAAGTAGGACGCAATGATGATTTCTCTTGCAAACAGGTCAAAATCTACTGAACTATGATCCTCAGTATGCAGATGACTAGAGCAACAGTGAAGCTCTTCTTCCCGAGTTCATCTAGATGCGCTTCTTCTTCCTGAGTTCATCTGATGTTGCAAATTCGTCCCTGTAAACAAACAAACCGGGGAGGAGAAAGGAGCGGAGCTCGGGACTACAAACCGGCTTGGGGGCGGTCGAGGAAGGTCGCCGGAGATCGGGGGCGGCGGGGAGCTCGGGGGCGGGGAGCTCGGGGGCGGCGGAGCTCGTCGGGGCAGAGGGATGGCGTCGGGAAGGCGGCGGCGGCGTCGGGCCGAGGGCTCCGGGCGGCGTCGTCGTCGGGGCAGAGGGATGGCGTCGGGGCGGCGGCGGCGTCGTCGGGGCAGAGGGCTTCGGGCGCGACAGGCTAGGGCACTTAGCGAAAATTGAAACTGGAGCGCGGCTTTGGAAAGAGGGGATTTATTATAGAAGCTATTCCAGACGGTCCGGAAAAGAGAACCGTCCGGACTAATAGTCCAGACGGTTCTCACTATGGAGCTGTCTGGACTAACATTAGTGCCGACAGTTCTAACTATGGAGCCGTCTGGACTAATATTGCAGATGGGACCCTGCTACATTAGTGCAGACACTATGGAGCCGTCTGGACTAACATTAGTGCCGACGGTTCTCACTATGGAGCCGTCTGGACTAATATTGCAGGTGGGACCCTGCTACATTAGTGCAGGCGGATCTGTACTACGAGCCGTCTGCACAAAGATTTTGCCCAAGTTGACCTACGGTCCCACTTGTCATGACTTTCATGTTATTGATTTATTACTAGAAATGACTTAAACTTCTAAAAATCATAGAAAATTCATATGAATTCCAATTGAGTTGAACTTTTTTTGTAAATTCATATTTTAATCTGTACAATTTTATGGTATAACTGTTATTCATGTTACTGTTATGGAAAAGATCAAAAATGCCCTTACACCCATAAACTTGTAAAATTCATAACTAACGACAAGATTTTTTTTATGTAAATTTATGGCTTCGTACGTACTATCACATGGTGTAGGTCTCATTCATATTACTGTAACTCAAAATCTGCAAACCTATTATTGCATTAATAGTTCATACAGAAAACCCTGGTGGCGATACATAACAATCGGGTTACATTAGAGAAAATAACCTAATCTCCTTTAACAACCAGCCCTTCTTGATGATCGACGCGCAGATAGCAGGTGGCCCCGATCGGTAGTTGTTCTTCGTTGAGCGCGGTGCCGTCTCCAAGAGGGAACTCATAAAATTGATTATACTCTTCTTCGTCCACGACATTCTCAACTCCGACAATCCTTCTTTTCTCCTGAAGGGCTACGTGAAGTTTCTGGTTTGCCGGGTCTTGGACATAAAAGACTTGAACAGCTTGCTTAGCGAGTACAAATGGTTCATCTTTGTATGCGGCACGTTCGAGGTCCACTGTTGTCATGCCGTACTTGTCGACCTTAACACTTGAGAGTGCGACCCAACGGCACCGGAAGAGGAGGATCTTGAAACGTACATAGTCGAGTTCCCAGATCTCCTCAATGTGGCCGTAGTACGCACAGACCCCACGTTTGTCCTGGAAGGCATCTATGCGGACACCGCTGTTTTGTACCGTGCTCTTCGTATCCTGTGCTCTGGTATAAAAGGTGTACCCATTTATGTCGTATGCATCAAATTTCAGGATTGTGTGACTTGGCCATCTAGCCAACCAGCCAATATTCTCCTCTGTTGTACTATCAGCACTTTGAACCCGCAACCAGTTGTTGAAGCTACAGTTGTGCTATCTGGTAAGCCAAGCCTCCGTACGGCCTGGATTCTCTCTGCGTAGCTCGTCCTTATGCATGTTGATATACGGTGCTACTTCAGTCATGTGTTGCAAGACTGCGAAATGGGCTTGAGATAACGACGCGTAGTCAGGAATGAGTGTTTTCCTTCCTATGGTCCCTTTGCCGTCCAGTCTCCCCTCGTGGTGAGACGTAGGCACACCTATTGGTTTGAGCTGTTCCATGTAATCGATACAGAACTCGACCACCTCTTCGGTTGTGTAACCTTCGACGATGCTGCCCTCTGGACGAGATCTATTTCGTACGTACTGCTTGAGAATTCCCATGTACCGCTCAAACGGGTACATCTGACATAGAAATACCGGTCCATAGACCTTTATCTCTCTCACGAGGTGGACGGTAACATGGACCATGATATCAAAAAATGACGGAGGAAAGTACATCTCAAGATGACATAATGTCTTCACCACATCGGCCTGCAATGCATCTAGTGCTTCGGGATCGATGACCTTCTGAGAGATTGTGTTGAAGAAGTAACACAACCTAATGATTGTGTCTCGGAGATAGGTCGGCTGGATATTTCGAATTGCAATAGGAAGCATCTGTGTCATCAACACATGGCAATCATGGGACTTCATACCAACTAATTTTAGATCTTCCATCGAAACAAGTTTCGAGATGTTGGCGGAGTAACCGGACGGAACTTTCACACCTTGCAAGCACCGGCATAGTTCGGTCCTCTCGGCCTTTTTCAGGTTATAGCAGGCCGGTGGAAGCCTTGTTCTGCCTTGTTGGGAGGGCTCAGGTGCCAGCTCGGGCCTGATCTCCATGTCTACTAAGTCGAGACGTGCGTTGAGGCCGTCCTTCGTCTTCCCTGGAATATTAAGTAAGAGACCAATCAGGCTGTCACACACGTTCTTCTCTACGTGCATAACGTCGATGCAGTGGCGAACTTCAAGGTGCCGCCAGTAGGATAACTCCCAAAAGATTGATTTCTTCTTCCACATGCCGCTAGTCTTCACTTTTTTACCACTCTTTCCAAGGACAACATCGATATCCTTAACCATATTGTACACCTCTTGCCCGCTGTAATGCCTTGGACATAAAGCTCTCTCCCTCATCCCGTCAAATTGTTCCTTCATATTGCGGTACGGGTGATTCCTCTTAAGGAACCTACGGTGGCGCATAAACACCGTCTTATGGGAGTGGGCCAGCCACCTACTCGCGGTACCATCCAAGCACTGAGGGCAAGCCTTGTCTGGTTCTTTACTCTGGCCCGAAAGGTTACGTAGGGCAGGCAAATCATTGACCGTGCAGAACAACATGGCGTGTAGGGTGAAGTTCTCCTGTTTGTACGCATCCCATACCTGTACCCCTTCATTCCACAGTGTTTTCAGATCTTCCACCAAAGGTCTTAGGTAGATGTCGATATCATTCCCGGGTTGCTTCGGCCCTTGGATAAGCAGTGACATCATGATGTACTTCCGCTTCATACACAGCCAAGGTGGTAGGTTGTACATACTAAGAGCAACTGGCCAAGTGCTGTGCCGGCTGCTCATGTTGCCGAAAGGATTCATTCCGTCCGTGCTCAACGCGAACCTTATATTCCTCGGCTCCGCACCGAAGTGTTCGAAGATCATGTCGATGTTTCTCCACTGCACGGAATCGGCAGGGTGTCTTAGCTTTCCATCTTTCTTACGGTCCTCCGAGTGCCAGCACAACAATTTAGCCTCTTTTGGGTTCGCGAACAGATGCTTCAGACGCGGAATTATGGGTAGATACCATACCACCTTAGCGGGAACTCCTTTCTTCGCCTCGATGAAAGACTCACCGTCGTCTGGTTGGCTCTTACGCTTGTAACGAGATGCTTTGCACAATGGACATGAACGCGAGTTCGATAATTCATTCCGATACAAGATACAGTCGTTCGGACATGCATGTATCCTTTCTACCTCCATCCCCAGTGGACAAACCACCTGCTTTGCTCGGTATGTGTTTTTGGGCAGCTCGTTACCATCCGGAAGCATCTCCGAGAGGAGACCTAGGAGCGCCATGAAACTCTTGTCTGACCAACCATAGCTTGCTTTCAATTTAAGCAGCTCGAGCACGGACGACAGCTTTGTGTATTTCGGCTTGCAACCCAGAAACAAAGGTTTTTCTGAGTCCTCAATCAGGTACATGAACTTCTTTAGGTCTCTCTCAGTATTAAAGTTCACGTCAGCATCGCGCAGCATCTGATTCAACCTATCATCGTCCTCTGCGCCACCACAATCATTGTCTGCACGTACTTCCTCATGGCGGCCACAATCATCGTCTGCACCTACTTCGTCGTCATCTTCTCTCCTTTCGTTGACTTCGGGTTCTTGGACGGTGCCAACGTCTTCGTGTAACATGTTCTGCTCTTCACCATGTTTGGTCCAACACGTGTAGTCCGGTTTGAAGCCCCTAATAATCAAGTGCGCTTGGATCTGTAGGGCTGAGTTGTGTCCGAGAAATGATCTCTCATTTCTACAGTCGCAACAAGGACAATATGTAAATTCAACACCCTTCTTCAACCTATCCTCCTCGGCGACTCTAAGAAAATTCGTCACACCATCAAGGTACGCTTGGTTCGTACGAGAACCGTACATCCACACCCGATCCATCTGGCTACACGCGCTGCACAACAAGGAAATTAGTGTTAAATTGACCTAATAAAAGAAAGCCACGTAGCTTCTCATCGAAGAAAAGGAGCTTATGTAGAAATCGTACTGCAATTTAAGGGTTTAAGGGTATAAACGTAAATATCAAGATGCGGAACATCGGCATGAGATAAAATGCATGTCATGGAATAGAGGACATAAAATAAAGACTAATGCAAATGTAATCAATTTAATCGGAGTCCGGACGCTGAAAATATCGCGATCCGAATTTCTCCGGCGGTTCCGGAAACCCTAATTTGAGTTTTTAGTCAATTTTATTTTTTCTACAATGCAAACATGAGTGAAAATGCCATAATTGAATAGATCTTATTTTTCTGAACATTTGATATATTATTTGCATTTTTCTGACTAATAATGAATTTTCTATGATTTTTATAATATTTAAATATTTAAATACTCTTTTTGATCTTTTCCTCAGTAAAAATAATAAATAACTAAATTCAAAAATAGTAGGCCCTGACAGGTGGGTCCCACTGGTCATATTTTTATTTTTATTTTTATTTTTATTTTTATTTTTTTATTATTAATTTCTTTTCCCTGAGGGCCGGCAGTCGATCGGCCGGGACGCCGGCCGAGCTCGATCGACCGCGGCGGCAAGCGGCGGTGGCGCGGGAAGCGGCGGCGGACGGAGGAGGGAGGACGGAGCGCGGCGGCTTACCGGGAGGCGGCGCGGCGAGGCAGGCGGCGGCGAGGGAGGCGGCGAGGCGGGGAAGCTTTGAGGGCTGGCCTGGCGGCGGCGGCGGCGGCGGCGGTAGAGCGTCGGCGGGTGGCGGCGGCGGCTTGGGGAGGTCGGCGGCGGCGCTTGCGGGCGGCTCGAGGTTCCGCAGGACACGAAGCTCGGCTGGGAGTGGGAGTGAGGGAGTGAGCTTTAGTGCAGACGGCTCCAAGTAGGGAACTGTCCGCACAAATAACGCAGACGGCTCCCAACTGGGACCGTCTGTACTGTATGCGTTAGTGCAGACGGCTCCCAACTGGGACCGTCTGTGGAATTAGTACAGACGGTACCGGTTGGGAGCCGTCTGTACTGTATGGATTAGTGCAGACGGCTCCCAACTGGGACCGTCTGTACTATTTGTGCAGACGGTTCCGTGTGGGAGCCGTCTGTACTGTACGGTTTAGTGCAGACGGCTCCCAACTGGGACCGTCTGTACTATTTGTGCAAACGGTTTCGTGTGGGAACTGTCTGTATTGTGCCGTCCCGCGTTTTCTCCATCCTTGGTCGTGATTTGTGCAGACGGTTGGTGTTGGGAGCCGTCTGTGATAAGAATTGTACAGACGTCTCCCGGTTGCCGTCTGTACAAGGGGCGTCCCGTTAAATGCTATCTGTAGTAGTGTATGTTACAAAATACTTGTTCTTGTGTACGATGGAGCCTCGGGGAGGTGTCCATTATCCAAGGAAGGTTGTTTGTGAAAATGTCTTCCAACAAAACCCTAAATGATGAGGACATAACCCCCATGGTTACACCTACTGCCACCTCCACTTCCACTACTTCAACTACATTCACTACTCAAGCTAAAAAGAACAGAAGCAGGTCCGTCAAGAACGTCAAGAACAAGAGAGGATTCAAGTTCATGCTCTCAGGAGCAAGAGGGAACGAGGTCCATGTGACCATGATGATGCTCCACATGGATTGGTGCTATATAAAGAGTTCTCCCACATCACTTTTTGTCCAAGAAGATGATATTGGACTGTTTAGAAAGGTTATGTTGCTCTTCCCAACCTGCCGGCCTCATCTCCAAATTCCTTACGAGCACACCAAAATTGCCAAAATAGTCCGGAACTGTCTCTGAAACAGACCACCTCTTCTCTTTATGTACCCCGTAGGATTCTCTTTTTAGTTTTGGGTTTCATTGAGTTGTGTAGCTACTGCTACATTATCACATCTATAAATCATGTTGGACTACAGCCTTGTTTGGATTGCCAGTGGAAGCCCAATACACTTTCTTCTAGCTCTTGTGCCAATTTAATACTTGCAATTTCATATTGCAATTTATCATAGTTCTTGTTGGTTCTTCGGTTGCTTGCAGGAATTCGAACTTCATTATTCTGGTTGATCGTAACCATCAGAGACTAGTTTAGCGATTGCTAAGGCATATCACCACGTACGGTATAGTCGGATCGTCAGGGTCAACCTCCACCAAATTGATAGCTACCTTTTTCTCATCGAAAGATCAGGCCACCATCTCATCAAGTGGTATCAGAGCTCAAGTTGCTTAGTGAAAAATTTACCATTTTCATAGTTTAGATCTATTCTACCAATTGTCTAGAAAAAGCCTACAAAAATAATAGATTAGTTTACCCGTTGTCCAAATCAATCTGAGCCTCGCAATTTTCATCATAGTTCTTTCATTGTTCAACTTTTGCTGCATTGATTATGTCAAGTTGTTGGATTAGATTGGAATGTAGTTAAAATATTACTACTATATCATACTTGGTTTTGGTTCCATCTAGCCCTTGTGGCAGGAAATCAGAGAAAAAGAGGAAGGACTCCCTGCCGCGACACCAATTTCGCTACCGCGATAGCATCCAGCCCACCCGTACGCTGCCACCATCCTACCACCTACCTGCGGTGACTCCAACTTTGCTGCTGCATCAATCCATAGCTTGCCATCCACACCATCAACGTTGCCAAGGAATCAGCAAGGAAAAAGAAAAGAGAAAAGAGTTCAAGTCAGCTTGTTAGGGTTGCCTTGTTGCATCTCATATCTTTTGCCTCACAACTTGGCCAACCCAAGGGGTTCTCCCATGTCCTTAAGAAGTCTTCTGGATATCCACTTCTCCTTTCTTTCGGACAAGAACTCCAATTTTAATTCGGATTCAAATTTCATATGAATTTAAAGGCCTTTCAGATTGAAAAATTTAAAGAGTTCCAAAAAATCTGAACAAATTCTGTAAAATCAAGGATATTCTCAGGAGCCTACCATAAAATTTTTAGCCCATTTGGCCCAGCCACTTGGGAGATATAGCCAAAAAAAGGAACTAGGGGTGGTTTTGTATCCTTGCTGTGGATAGAAATTCTACCTGTTTTGGTGCCATGACAGACTTGTGGCAGGAAGTTGAATACTTTTTTCTTCAATAACTCTTGCTCTGTTTCGAATTTTTTCTGAGGTTCAAAAACTAAAAATAAAAATAAAAAGGGAAAGAATAAGAAGTCACAGAAAAGGCCACCGATTAAAAAAGAAGAAATTTAAAAAAATCTTAGAAGAATTCTTGCATTGGATTGCTTCTTGAGCTTGTAATCTTTTGCCTCCATTGTTTCAGTATCTAGGCTTGGCTAAATTTTTCTCATCCTAGTCTAAGTCCAGCAACTAGGACTCGCATTGCTACTTTGATTAGTTGCTTATTCCTTGCTACGATACTGAAGCGAACCAAGCTCCACCTTCCTATATTGTACTTTGTTCGGTCACCTTGGTAATTGCTATATTAATATTTTGATCATCTTTGACACCGCCAAAGGCTGAAAACCACTGCAGCATGGTAAGAACTGATAAGAGCTTGGTATTTGCTATAGAATTGTTGAGATTCCTTCCACTCCACACCCCACATTCTAGTAGTTAGTAGGAACATATACTTGTGATTTGTTTCCTTGTATTCTACTGACAATGACAGGTTACAGAGCAATCAATTCTTGGGCTACATCTATAGTGGGAGATGTATCATATCCTAAGATAGATGCTCCTTCATCACGACCACGGCAATTATGACAACCGTCCCAATAGGTACAACAATGAAATACACATGGTACAGAAATGTTTACTCTTTCACCTTTTGTGGGAACTAGTGATCCTGAAGCTTACCTCAATTGGGAAATAGAGGTAGATCAAATGTTTGCTTATTATTATATTTCCGAGCATGTTCAATAAACTTCAATGGGCATCACTTTGGTGGGATTGACTATAAACTTAAACATTCGAACATACCTTGCTCATGGTCTAACATGAAGGAAATTATGCGAGCTAGATTTGTGTCTTCATACACTAGTCATAAGTGGTTGAATGAATTGCAACATCTAGAACAAGGTAGTAACACCGTGGAGGAATACTATCTAGAATTTAAACTGTGAAATTCAGCATATACTTGTGCATAAAGATTATTATTTTATCAATTGTTTGTTTCGTCTCGCTTGTAAAGCTGAATAGAAGATAACGACACAACTCCATGAGATGAGTAGGCGCACAGTAGGCTTCTCCATAACAAGAGTTCCTTCTAATACTTCCATGATTGCTGCAAATGTTGCACCGCTTTGAGTTTGTGACCCGTCTTCACCGCTGGTACCTACCACACATGAGTTGAACCTGCAAGGTAATAATAAAGGTATGAATTCCCACACTCAAAATGCCATTGATATTAGCCTTGATGAGTTCCATGCACCATGTGTTGAGTTGAACGAACTACCCTTGTCCACTACAAATGTTAATTTAGAGCAACCTATAGTGGAACCAATTGTTACTTTGCCTTTGCCACAAGATGAGAATATTTTTGTAATGAATTACTTGATGCTCCTTGTGAAAAGAAGAATACTTCACTTATATCCATGCCACAACTAGTTGATGACCATGCTACTTATGTTTTTGAATATGTTAGTGCTAAAATTAGTGCTCCACATGCTGAAACTATTGATATCTCTCGTGTGGAATTGCTTAGATATGATGAAATTATTTCCACAACATCACTTAACCAATGTTCTGAATCACATGAATTCCTTGATGATTTTTGTGACCCATGTGATACCATTGATTTACCTCATGATTTGGATGTATAAAGTAATGATACACACGATGAAAAATTTGAAATTTCTGATTTCGACACCCATGCTATGATGTTAATGTTGTGCAATCTGTTTTGGGTGATATAGAAGTTGATTTAAGTGCTCCATGTCCTGAGATTGTTTCTTTTACTAATTTGACAGCACCAATTGTTGAGCCATGTGTCGAAAATAATTACGAAATAGGCTATGATAAGTTGATAGAACATAATGACGTATATAATACCATTAGTCATAATGTTGTATGTGCTATCCAACTTATTAACGCTATGACTTTGACATATGCTCTAGAAAAAGTTTCTGAACTTGTGAGTTTACCATCTTGGAATTTCACCGACACTCCTGCTTATAGGATTAATTTCATTGGAGATACTTTTGTAGACGATAAAATTTGTGTGCATATGATTTAAAACACTTGTACTAAACCGGTTGTTTCTAAACTTACTCATTTCGACAATGACCACTTGCAACTATTCATCTCATCACCTTTGCAATGTCGGTATTTGATTCAAAGGATTATATTACATGCTGTAGCAATTTAGGCAATTTTTGGTGCATAGGATTTGCGTACCATGTGGTCAACTTTTCGTTTTGCGAAAAGTTAATTTGACGTCAATGCTTCATTGTTTTGATATGGCCTCCAATATAGGTGCTGAATTTATGACAAATAGCTTGTTACATGATTGTTCCGATATTAGTGCATTGTCTTAATCTCAATTTCAGCATGATGTGGCCTCTCAATTTAGATAATAGTAATGTTTATTCTCCTAGATTGGGATAGTTTAATGATGGGTGTTGCACCACAGATTATATGCATGAATGCTTCAATTATACTCACAAATTAAGTTGCAACAATGACTAAAATTATAAGACTGATACGCCATTACATGTTTTTGAAACCTACCCCGGTATATTACAGTTTTAATTATGGTTTTGATATATTTGCTAACCCTGAAGAGCTAACCATGCTAGATAGATAAATATATGCTGCGTACATGTTTTCTTTGCTCTTTGATGGTTTTTAGGTTATGCAAAGCCAATGATGGCTTTGTTTTCAAGGAGGGGAGAATGATAAGGACATGACCCCCATGGATACACCCGCTACCACCTCTACTCCACTACCTCAACTATGTTTGTTGCTCAAGCTATAAAGAGCAAAAGAATGTCCGTCAAGATCGTCAAAAATAAGCAAAGATTCAAGTTTAAGCTCTTGGGAGGAGGGAATGAAGTCCATGTGACCATGATGATGTTCCACATGGATTGGTGTTGTATAAAGAGTTCTCCCACATCACTTTTGTCAAGAAGAGCTAGCGATCAAGTCCCACAAGTTCTGGACTTTGATTTGGATTGTTGAGACAGCTCTGACTTCAAACATCTATATCTTGGGCATACGGACTCTGATTTGGATGATCTTGGACTCTTTGAAAAGCTTATGTCATGCTCTTTCCAACCTACCCAGCCACATCTCCAAATTCCTGACGAGCACGCCGTAATTGCCAAAATAGTCTAAAATTATCTCTGAAACAGATCAGCTCTTCTCTTTATATACCCCCTAGGATTCACCCTTTAGTTTTGGGTCTCATTGAGTTGTTTAACTACTGCTACATTATCGCATCTACATCTAGTGTAGGACTACCGCTTTCTTTAGATTGCTAATGGAATCCCAATACACTTTCTTATAGGTCTTGTGCCAAGTTAAAACTCGCAATTTCATATTGCAATTTATCATAGTTCTTGCTAGTTCTTCAGCTACTTGCAGGAACTCAAACTTCGTTCTTCAGGTTGATTGTGCCTACAGCAAGGTCAATAACCATCAAAAATTGGTTTAGCGATTGCTAAGGCGCATCGTCACGTATAGTATAGTCAGATCGTCAAGATCAATCTCCACCAAATCGATAGCTACCTTTGTCTCGTCAAAAGATCAGTCCACCGTCTCAGCACTAAATCAAACATGAGTTTGTTTGGATCCCGGTGAGAGATATAAGGTGGTGTTTGGGAGAAAGGTTTTTGAGATGAGGATGCCTTATGTGGCATTGTTAGTATCCAACCCTATGTGACTTGGGATTGAGTTGCAATCTTGCTTGGATCAATTAAGTACCAAATCTAAGTGTCGCTCGGCCAAGTTTATATCTTACATCCACATGTCCTTTATGGGAAGGACTTGACCTAGTATTCTATTTGGTACTAGCGTATGAACCCATAGGCGATAGGTGGAAAGTGCAAAAGAGTGAGTAGACTCTAGAGAGCCTTCCCGCATTTTAGCGTAGGAAGTTGTTCGACACAAAGGTGGGTTGACATTGTGCAGTGGTTTAAAAGCAATGCGGAAATGGCTCATCTGGTAGGTTTGTCACTAGGGCTAAGTGGAAGAAGAGTCTTGATGTAACAACCCTACCGGCACACGTCGTACAGTGTGCTCGTCGATACCTAGAAACAAGGGTGACTAACATCTTGTGGGTAAAGTCATACAACCTCTGCAGAGTATTAAAAATCTATTCGAATAGCCACATCTGCAGTCATGGACATAACATGGTTAGGCCACACATTGGTTAGACTATACCTTGTTTTGGAAAGGTGGGTCATGAGTTTAAGGATGCGAGCATGATGTGCTCGTAGTGTGGTATGAGCTACGGGCAGGTAGCGGAGCCGCAGAAGTTTATTTTGAGGTCGTGCCACACGGCGATGGTACGAGGAATTGGTGAAATGGCTCAATGTGGAGCAATGGAAGGCAGATGATGTTTGCCAAAATGCTTACCAATCTAGCACTGTATTATTGATAAAAACTTACTTTCTCACACAGTATGCAACCTAGGTTAGAATGTCTTCCTTGAAATAAAGCATTGCATGGATATAGTTGTTATACTACTCCCTGCGGGATGCTTGTGAGTAAATTGAATGTACTCACCTAGCTTGTTGACATTACTAGACGAGGAAGAATTTTAAATTCTGAAGAAGGATGACGTCAGTTACGACAAAAGTTAGGGTGTAATCCCAATCGGTTGCCTGTTGGGTAAGGCATATCGGTGGGCCACACCATCGCTTGTTTTTTTGCTGCAGACTCTTAGCCACTGGGTTTTAGGTATATGGACCCGACCATGATGGTCGGTTTATCTTTAAATATCAATTTCTATGTGTATCACAATGATATTCAAGCTAACCTATGTGTACTGGCTACTAATCATGAGACTAGTACAGGAAATACAGGGGTTTATCTAGCCTTAAAACTGGGTACGCCATATCCCAGGTGGTATGATGCTCTCTCGGGTGTTTGGGAAACCAGGAGAAATTAGGTCGCACACAAGGCCTAGGGGTCTCAGTTCGCTAGTTCGAAGGATCCCCCAAGTTGAGCAGTCCTGAGCTCAAAGGAGGACTAGGGATGAGAGGATGCACGAGACAATAAGGAGACATGCCTGCACGGATCTAGAGGCGAAGTTTAGCAGGTTGTTTAAAGAATGGAAGACAGCTGCCTTGGCGCCTCCCCCAACGAAAGTAGCTTGGCTGAACCCTAATGGAGTAGCTGTGCATCCACTAATCGTACTCCCGATTCATACCCTTGCGACCACGTCAACATAAGTTTCATCATATACGTGTATACTTTATATATATCTATTTGAAGCCTCAATAAAGTTTTAATTGTCTCTTCGATCTTGTAGGGTGCAACACCCTACAAACTCGTGTATAGTCTTCCCGGCGGGATTCCTTTGGTTGTTATCCATGGGGTATTTCATCCAACTCAGCCAGGGGCACGCGTGCACAACGTCCTCCTACTAGCAGACATGGGCAAGTGTCAGGTCGACAAGGTAGTGGAAGCCTTCTATGGGTTTAAGATCCCCATGCCCCTAACTTCAAGTCTAGACATGCTAGGACAGACTGTTCGGTATTTCATCTAGTGCCTGAGGTCTGGGATCATTATAGAAGAAGATAGGCTCGCTCACTTGCAACAGCATCACCATCAAGTGACTATCGAACTCCTTCACCGAAGCTTAACGTACATCACACGAGGCTTTGCTTCTTGTCTGACACCAGAGGAGGAAGAATCCGTGGAAAGAGCGGTGGATGGGTTGAAATGGGCTCCTTGTCCATGCCAGAGGAGGAGGAACTTGTGGAAAGAGCAGTGGATGGGCCGAAATAGGCTGCCTTGCCAGTGCCGCAGGAGGCCACACTTGATGACCCTCAAGTGCCTGGGACAAAAGAGAGCCAAGCCGCTATGTTAGCACAGTATACCATGCCATCTCCGATCAAGAAGAGATATGAAGGGTGAAAGAGACATAGTAGTACCAGTACAACCTGGCCCAACAAGAAGAAGGATGACACGGGCAAATGTTCAAAGGGAAGTTCACATGATCGATACGAAGATCTCGCCTATCTCCCTCTGGCCTGAAAATAAAATTAGGTGAGCCATTCATATTGGACGATTGAAACCTTTCATTGAGTTGCAGAAATTTGCAAAAGTGGTACTTGAATGAATGTGGAAAGCTCGGCGGGCTAAGAAGTATTGAGGTCAAAGTGCCAGACAAGTACGGTTGTGTCAATGATGGTGGGACAGGCAGCTTCTATGTCAACTTTGATGACTTGTTACTACTCTTCAACCTCGACAAGTTGGACGGACAACTCATCAGATGCTAGATACTGCAATTGATTCAAGACGGACAGGAGAAATAGGACTCTCCAATTGCATTCCTTGACCTTTTCTGTTCAACATGTTGTCATGAAGGAGCTAGAATTTCTGCGGAATTACCTCATGGAACAATGGTGCACTCATAGGGATAAGCAGTTCATTGTCTTCCCTTATAACCTACCATGAGTTCTTCACTTTTTTATCAAATAATTATGCACCTACGTGCATGTATAAATAAAATTAATGACAGTTATTGCATTTATGAAGTAACTACTAGATCCTAGTCATTGTCGCATGGCCATGGAATAAGGTCTTTTACCTTGACTCCATGAAAGGTAAGCATGACTTGAGCATAATTAGGGATGTCATTGATGCTGCATTTCTGAAATACAGTGTAATAGGAGGTGGGCGTCGCTACAGATCAAAAGGTGGCAAGCAAAAGCACGTCTTCGACTTAACATCACAGACAACAACCCACACCTTCCAACTTATGTGAGTTATATGTCTGTGCAAACATGGAGGTCCTTGTTCGTATGGCGCCAAACACCCCCGAGATGGAATTGAAGTTCCCAGAAAATGAGATGATTCCAGAGGAAGAACTGACCCGTATTAGAGGGATTTTAGCATTTTTCCTTCATTGTGTAATAAATGGCAAGAGTGAGTTTAGCATAAATGCATCAGATGTTTAGACTATTTACCCTTGTTTAAAATTTTTGTACCTGCAAATGGCTTTTGTTTGCATGCATGTGAAATACCTTTTTTCTACGTAGTAACTTGCAAATTATAAATTAGTTCTTTTACATGAATGTAATGTTGTATTTTCTCATATGAAGCACCAGGTTTCAAATAGAATTGTAAATCTTGTTACAAACTTCGAAGTATATGAGATATATGTACATGTGATGTCTTAAACTATTCTTCAGCAAACAACATTGAAAGAAATTCAAATTACATGTAAGATGCACTATGTTTATTTGTTGATTTGTAATCTATGATGGAATTTTTACAGGAATGAAATGTTGTGCTGTCTCATATCAAGCACCAGGTTTTAAACTGATTTGTAGGTCTTGTTTCGAACTTTGAAGGAGATATATATGTAGTTGTTTCAAACTTTTCTTGTGCAAACAATGTTGAATGAAGTTTAAATTTAAGATGTACCATGTGTTTGCTGATTTTATGATATATGATTGTTTTTTTGTGAATATAGACTATGATAGAATACTTGTGTGAATATGTGATCTGTAATGGAATAATACTTGTGTCTGTCTATGAACTATGAACTGGTGGCATGGCTAGTAGATCCTGAGGCTAGCCAAAGTAGGGAAAAACATGCCAGGGTGAAACAGTCATCATCGACGGGTAGCTTATGAAGGCCGCCAGTAAGAAAACACTTATCAACGACGGACCATAGAAACAGACCATCAATAAGGGTATCACCATCAACAACGAGGCTCTTGAAGTGCTTGTCGGTCCAGATGAAGTTATCAACGATGGGCACCTTACCCGTCAGTCCAGATGAAGCCATAAATGACAAGTTGTTCACCAAGCCCATCGTTGATCACCAACACAACCAATGACGGTGCCGAAAACTACCCATCATTGATAAATCTGTCATCAATGGCTTACCCGTCATTGATGATCTGAGGTCATCAACGACCAATGATCAGCGATGGGCTCAAAATCCATCGTTGATCAAAGATTTGGCCCGTTGTTGATCTGCTATTCTGTAATAGTGATGTGATAGTAACGACAATGATATATTGATTTAGTGTATTTTGATTTCCACATTTTGTCTATCGACCGACCAAAACCCGATAACACTAAACTAATCCCAGAGCGTTATCAACCATGATAGCGTGCAGTCGACCTAACCACGAAGATCATTGTCCTGCAAACAATCGAGAACGCGTAAAAATAAGATAATAGCAATTTAAAAGTTGCAAATACATGATGAAACAAAATATCACAAGGTGCTATGTAAATTGGGGTTCTAGTCTGGTATCTTAACGATCGTGCTAGCCGCTACGAGCGAAGGTACAATATAGAAGCAAAATACTAAACTAGCTAATTAAAACTCAACCATGAAAGTTACGGGTGCCAGAAAATATACAGGGAGAAAAATCAAAACCGTCGTAGCTCGAACGCACGTCTCTGGCAGCCTCTCGGATCGGCGCGCGACTCGGTCGAAGACCCAGCATGCCATCTCGTCCAGGACTAGCCCACGTTGCCTGGCGCCGGGGGGACAGGGGAGGGGCGGCCTCGCTAGACATGGTCGTGCTCATGACCTGGCGCTGGAGCCACCTCTCTTGGTTGCATCCGCATGGCGCCGCATGCCTTTGGCCGGCCACTGGGTTGCATCGGATGGCAGGGCGCCAACGAGTGGCCACCCGCAGCACATGTCATGTGGGCCCATGGTCCTCCTTGACTCGTTTTTCCGTGGTGGCGATAAGGGACAGCCATGCATGAAGGGCCCCAGATTCTTGGGCATGCATCCATATACACACATACATGAATGCATATATGCACACACGCATGCATGCACGCAAGGCTGCATGCGACTCGCGTCCGACTAGATCTGCTTGCATTTTAACACGTGATTTATACAAGTTGACCATGACTTTCACTAATGCAATCACCACTATTTCTACTGTTTCCACTACTCATAAAATCATGACTTTCACCGAGAAAAAGCTCGAGAACCGCAAGGAAAGATACACTTCAAGGTAACATGAAGAGAAAATGATAACTTAACACGGATATCACTATGAACAATGTTACTTCATGTTCAAGCCCACCTTTACTTGTTGGGTCAATTAATGACAAGAGCTTGAGCCAAAACCCAACATGAGGTGAATCTTCTCGTTGATGCTTTTCCATTTGACTTCAACATGAATAGTATGCTACCGAATGTGCCAACCTAAATGCATGCTAAGGTATGAAAGAAACATCTAAAGTGGAGAGCAACAGGAACAGAGAAGGGACTCGAAGCATCAAGCTCAGCCCCAGTCGGACCGCTTACTCGGACGCTCCGGACGCCCACTGAAAATGAAGACCCGGTGATGCAGACATCGCCATGGACAACATTCTATCAAGCTATTCAAATCCAAGCGACACATGTGTTGGATCATATGTTGCCAAGACATGGCATGAAAAGGTGAATCTTCTCCTTTACATGTGTCCATCTGATCCTACCTTGAGTGGTATGCTACCTAATGCGTTGACTCTATGCTTGCTCAGGTATGAAAGGTCAATAGAATGGAAGAGCGGAGCCAAGTGGAAGAAGAACTGGGGCTGCCTGGATTGCATGTCCGGACATTCCGGAGTAGATTTCCCAGACACTCCGGATGCACAAGCCGAAGAGATCCTCTCCATCCCGGACACTCCGAGTCCAAGCTCCACATCCAGACATTCCGGGAATCAACCCCGGAGTCTCCGGACGTCCTCCACCCAGAGTGTACTCCTCTCGGGATGGTACCCGGACATTCCGGAACCAGACCCGGACACTCCGGAGGAGTGCCCGAGAGCAGCGTGTCCCAGCCCAGCATCCGGACATTCCGGAACTCAACCTCGGAGGCTCCGGATGACCAGCTCCAACCCTCCGGACGTCCACTGAACAAGACGTCCGAACATTCCGGGAAAGGTACCCTGGAATGTCCAGGCACCACGTCCGGACATTCCGGGCAAGGTCCCCCGGAATGTCCGGGCACACTGTCTGCGCACAATAACGGGCCAAGGCCCATGTAATGAGATGGCTTAGCCTCCAAGGGTTACGAGGTTAGGACTATAAATACCTGTACCCAAACCCTAATTGAGATTAGACTTGTTTTTAGACTAAAGTAGAGCTTTACTCCTAATCTAGGGTTTCATCCCTCTAGATTTGGAGTTCCACCCTAGGCCTTTCTTTCCTTTGGATTGAACGGATCGGCGTGTGCCTCCGAGTGGTAAACGTGGCATTCAATAGAGAGGTTTGTTGAATTGGTTCCTAGTCTCCAAAGGCTTTCCCATTGGGGTTTGTTGTTGGGGTGGGTTTCCAATTAGGCTTGCCTAGTTATCCAATCCAAATCGTGAAGATCGGGAGCCCTCCGTATCACCCGGACTGTCTGGCTGAAAGTGCATTCAGTCCCAAGGAGTGTGGGAGGATGATTATCTAACCCCAAGGTTTGGTTTTGATGGTTAATGGCAACCCTCACCTGTATCTAATGTTTACAATGAGTGTGAACAGGAGTTTAGATGAACAGGTGATCGATCAAGACAACATCTGATTGATGATGAGGCCTAAAAAGAGCAAGGAACCGTGAAGGTCAGAAGGGCTAGCTGAGCTAGTCTCCTGAGGCTCAGTTGCGAGGAAGCCGAGGCTGTGCTCGAGGGCAAGCGAGGTGATGGTGGCTTGATGGAGTTCAAGGACCGTGACTGTAAGCTAGATAAGACCTGGAGGAGCTAGGAAGCTGGTGGATCTGCGTCAAGGGGTTCGCTGTGCATCTTCAAAGGGCTGTCGTCTTCAGATTGTTAGCTTGGAACCAGTGCCAAGATTCTGAGCGAGCTGGTCAGTGGCAGTGGTGAGTCCATTGTCCTCCTAAATCAGTTTTTAGGCTTGTAGTGAGCCGGCCAGTGTTGTGCTCAGGTGCTGTCTGAGGCAACCGAGTCCACCTGAGTTTGGCATCTGAGACTCAGGTGGGTAGCTCAGCCGTGGCTAGTAGGTTACCAAGTGTATGTTAGCTGAGTCTCAGATATGTGTGTCCGGTGGCTCTTTGTCTAACATGGCATGAGGGTAACGGCTAGCTGCCAGGGACCCTATAAATAGGGAACCTGGGGAGGTTTCGACCTCAACCTTTACCTCTACCATAGAAAGCACCCTGCTGTTAGAAGAAAGAGCTCTTAGTCTCCGAGAGAGCGTTGCCTGCGTGCATCCACCATGAGAGAGAGTTGCTTTACATCCTGAGTGCTTCAGAACTGAGAGAGTTCATGGTACTGGTTCCTCCAAGAGACTGAGAGAGCTCTTGGAGTTCGTCTGCTCCAAGACCAGGAAGTTGGAGTCGTTGGTGAGCAAGCCAAGTCTTGTGTGGCTGCCTCCAAGCGTTTGTGAAGGCGATTTGGGTCTGCCTGTCTCGCTGCGGTGAGATCAAAAGGATTCCACACAAGATAAGTGAACGAGGAAAGAGCACGGTTCAGTGCTGGCTGTGAAAGCAGCTTCCTCAATGGAGACGTACCACTTTGCTAAAGTGGGAACTTCGGTAAAACAAACCTTTGTCTCTACTCGCATATTTGTATGGTTTGTGTACACTTGTGCTGATATACATAGTTCACTCTCTGCTGCACACAACTGAGTTTCCCACCTGAGACTCAGTTGACACTAAGAGCAAGTTGTCTCTTTTACTATTTTGTCTATCTGTTGGACGCAACTGAGTCACTCACATGAGACTCAGTTGACACATAGTTGACTCTGCTCTGCTCTGCTTGCATTTATCTAAGTTATCTACCTGAGAGTCAGTTGCCTGAGTCAGTTGCTTAGGTTTGGCCTATTTATTTTGAGTAAAGCCCATTAGGTTTTAATTTTATAGAGTCGACCTATTCACCCCCCTCTAGTCGACTCCTGAGATCCTTTCAAGTGGTATCAGAGCCAGGTTGCTCATATTGGCTTAACAGCCAGAGTTAAGAGATGTCGAACTACGAGGGTAGAGTTCCCATATTTGATGGCACTAACTATGCTTTTTGGAAGCGGAAGATGCAAATGCACCTTACTGCAATGGACCCAGATGTCTGGAAAATTGTCATGACAGGTCTTAAGTAGAAAATGAGAGCACCCCTACTAATCAAGACAAGATCAACATCAAGAACAATACTAGGGCTGTCAATGCTATCTATATGGGGCTGCAGGAACATGATTTCAACCGTGTCAGCACCTTTGATGCAGCCTATGATATCTGGAACACCCTTCAGGCCATTCATGAAGGCAGTGATACCTTGAAGAGGTCCAAGAAGCATGTGTTAGAGCATGATCTTGACAACTTCCACTATCAACCTGGAGAGGACATCAACTCCATCTTCACAAGGCTTACAATGATCACAAATCAGCTGAAGGCCCTTGGATCAACCAGAGTTGAAGATGAAGATGTGATCAAGAAGTTCCTTTTTGTCCTTCCCAAGCCCTATCACACTCTGCGTCTGATGATGAAGGAAAAGGACGGCTTCGATAGGATGAAGCCCACTGATGTGCTTGGTAGGATGCTTACTCATGAGATGGAGCTGAATCACTCTAAGAAGCATGATGCAACTTCTGCCAAGAACAAGGATATAGCCCTCAACATAGTGGCCAGTCTCAAGAACTCCAGTGATGAAGAAGATTTTGATGAAGAGATGTCCACTGATGAAGAAACTGAACTTGCTATGCTCACTCGCAATTTCAGAAAATCTACAGAAGAAAGAAGTTCTCTGGTTCTGCTGATAGATTCAAAGGGAAGAAGCAGCTCAACGACAAGAAATGTTTTGAGTGTGGTGACTCAGGACATTTCATTGCTGATTGCCCCAAGAAGAGCAAGAAACCAGAAGAGGGCAAGTACAAGAAGAAGGAGGTCATTGTCAAGAAGAAATACAAGGAAGGGAAGCCACCTACCTTCAGAAAGAAGAAGACCTCTGTTGCCAGAGCATATGTGGGACAAGCTTGGGTCTCAGATGACTCAGAGTCTGAAGAAGAATCAGAAGAAGAAACTGAGCTAGCTGGGTTAGCCATCTGTGTCTCAGATGGATCACTCAGTAGCCCAGCTGAGTCAGGCGATGGCTCAGTTAGGTCACTCAGTTGCGCACCTGAGTCAGAATCTCTCTTCGACAAGGACGCCGATCCTTCATCTGCTGAGACTCCAGCCCTATGCCTTATGGCTAAAGGCAACAAGGTATTAACTGAGGATGACTTCCCTGATTATGTTCAGCTAATGGATATTCATGACAGGACAGAAAAGCTTCTTCGGAAAGAGAGAAAAGAAAACATCTCTCTCAGGGACAAACTAACTGATATGCAGGTGTCCCTTGATAATGCTCAGATGCTAAAGCTGACCTTGATGAAGAAGTTTACTTGCTGCAGGTGGCTCATGATAAGCTCAAGTTATCACATGAGGTTCTAACTTCTGAGCATGATAAGCTTAAGGAAATCCATTCAGCTTGCTCTATTGTTATTCCTGATGCTAATCCCCTAATGTTGTAGAAACTTGCTTAAACTGTGCGTCACGCATCAATGCTATTACTTCCAGTACAGTGTTTGTTGCTGATCCACCCAGTGGATCAAGTACATCAACTGCTACTAACTCTGTTGATGCAGCAAAGTTTAATGAGCTTAAGGAAGAGCATGAGGAGCTGAAAAGGCTCATGAGAATAGGCCTATGCAGTGCTAATATAGGCATGCAAAACTTTGCTAGACTCCAGTCCACCTTAGTTCTCAAGAACAATGGTAAAAGGGGACTTGGTTTCACTCCTGTGCTTGAAAAAAACAAATTATCATATATTCCCTCTGCTGCTAACAAGAAATCTTTGAAGGACAACTTTGTTCCTCAAATGGGAAAATATGATGCTAACTCTCTTGCAGGAAATCACCGGAAAACAGGTGGTTATATGAGAATTCCCTCAATCCCCAGCTATGTGCTTAAAACTGGGAAAAATGGTAAGCTTGAGGCAAAGTATGTTGGGCCTTGGAGTGAATACAAAAAAGTACCGAGTATTTGGGTACCAAAATCTGTAGTCACCTGTGTCTCAGGTGGCTCACTCAGGTGCAATGCAAATGTGCTAACCCTTCCATCTGAGCTTGCAGGAGATAAGAATCTGAGAAAGATTCAGAGGTTCACTAAGCTTTCTAAAGCTATAACTGCTAAGAACCCATCTGTTAAGCTTATTCCTGCTATTGATGCTTACTGTAAGAGACCTGCCAACTTGGGAACCAAAGCCGTTTGGGTTCCTAAGTCTCAAAACTAATCATGCAGGGCTCTGCCTCCAGTGGAACTAAATGGGTCATGGACAGTGGCTGTACACAACACATGATTGGAGGCAAAGAGGAGTTCACTGAGATAAGAAAAGACAACCTCCCTTGCAAGTATGTCAACTATGCTGATGATTTAAAAGGCAAGGTATTAGGTTGTGGTAAAATTGCTATCTCTCAGGAACACTCTCTTACTGAAGTAATGCTTGTTGAGTCTATTTCATATAACCTCTTATCTGTTTCTCGATTATGTGATGCTGGTATGAAAGTCACATTTTATCCTAAAGAGGTTTATGTTCAGAAACTAACAGATGACTTACAAGTGTTCAAAGGCTATCGAGTAGATAAGCTATATCTTGTAGATTTTCAGGATCAGGAAGCAGCTATGCCATGCTGCCTGATGGTTAAAGCTCAGTTAGGCTGGCTGTGGCACAGGCGGCTAGGTCATATAGGGATGAGGCTGCTAAACAAACTCAGTAAAGAGGAGCATGTCTTAGGCCTAAAGCAGATCCAATTCAACAAGGACAAGCCATGCTGTGCTTGTCAAGCTGGGAAGCAAGTTGGAAGCCCTCATCCACCCAAGAATATCATGACCACTACTTCTCCTTTTGATCTCATACATATTGATCTGTTTGGTCCTACTACATATGAGAGTATTGGAGGTAACAAGTATGGTTTTGTTATTGTTGATGACTTGTCTCGTTTCATGTGGGTATTTTTCTTGAAGGACAAGTCACAGGTGTACAAGAGGTTCAAGCATCTCATTGTCAGAGTCCAAAATGAATGGAATATCAACCTGAAGGCAGTGAGAAGTGACAATGGGACAGAATTCAAGAACTCAAGAGTTGAAGCTTTCCTGAACAGCATGGAATCAAGCATGAGTTCTCTGGACCCTATGCACCTCAGCAAAATGGAGTGGTGGAGAGGAAGAACAGAACCTTGATAGAGATGGCAAGAACACTGCTAAGTGAATACAAGACACCAGCAAGGTTTTGGGCTGAAGCTGTCAACACTGCTTGCCACAACATCAACAGATTGTATCTTCATCCACTCTTGAAGAAGACACCTTATGAGTTGCTGACCAACAGGAAGCCAAATGTTTCCTACTTCAGAGCATTTGGTTGTAAGTGTTACATTCTCAAGAAAGGCAAACGTCTTTCTAAATTTGAATCCAAATCTGATGAAGAAATTTTTATTGGGTACAGCACAGAATCTCACACTTACAGAGTCTTTAACACCAACACCAAGGTTGTTGAAGAAGCTGTAGATCTGACATTCGACAAATCTAATGGCTCACAAGGTGGGCAAGTTGTTAATGATATTTCTGGGAAAGTAGATATTCTTCACAAGTCAACCGGTGAAGTTAGGCCTCAGGCTGAGGAACCAGCTTCATCAAGTGTCTCTGAGCTACTTGACCCAGATGATGAGCAAGATGAAGTGCATGGCATTGAGTACGAGTACAACCCAGCCAATGATCAACTGGACTCAGAAGCCTCCATGCACCCAGCTGAGTCTCAGGAAGAGCCAACTGAGTCACAGATACCCTCAGCTGACTCACATCGAGCTATGACTCAGGTGGCTGAACCCGAACCCCCTGTGATCAGCAGGCTGCAGAAGGATCACCTTGTAGACCAAATCATTAGTGAAATTAATAGGGGAGTGACTACTCGTTCTCGTACTGCTAATTTTTGTGCTCACTATTCTTTTGTTTCCACCATTGAGCCCAAGAATGTAGGTCAAGCTCTATCTGATCCAGACTGGATTAATGCTATGCATGAAGAGCTGAACCAATTTGAGAGAAATGAAGTCTGGTCACTTGTTGAAAGACCCAAGGACCACAATGTCATAGGAACCAAGTGGGTTTTTCGCAACAAGCAAGACTCAGACGGCCAAATCGTGAGGAACAAGGCAAGGTTGGTTGCTCAAGGCTACACTCAAATAGAAGGCTTGGATTTTGGTGAAACTTTTGCACCTGTAGCTCGGCTTGAAGCTATCAGGATACTTCTAGCTTATGCAAACCATCACAATATCAAGCTTTATTAAATGGATGTCAAGAGTGCCTTCCTCCAAGGTAAGCTTGCTGAACTTGTGTATGTAGAACAGCCCCCTGGTTTTGAGGATCCAAAAAGACCCCATCATGTATACGTGCTCCACAAGGCTTTGTATGGCCTTAAACAAGCCCCTCATGCTTGGTATGACACTCTGAAGGAGTTTCTTATACATAATGGATTCTAAATTGGGCTTGTAGATACTACACTCTTTACTAAAGTTAAAGGCAAGGATTTATTTATATGCCAAATTTATGTCGATGACATAATATTTGGTAGTACTAACCGTGTGCTAAGTGATGAGTTCAGCAAGATGATGATCAAAAGATTTGAGATGTCCATGGTGGGAGAATTGAAGTTCTTCCTAGGGCTACAGATTAGACAACTCAAGCAGTGAACCTTCATCTCCCAAGAGAAGTTTGCTAAGGACATCATCAAGAAGTTTGACATGGACAAAGCTAAGTCAATATCAACTCCCATGCAAACAAATGCTCATCTTGATTTAAACCAACAAGGTAAGTCTACTGATCAGAAAGAGTATAGGTCTATGATTGGTTCTCTGCTATATCTATGTGCATCTAGACCTGATATTATGTTGAGTGTTTGCATGTGTGCACGGTTTCAAGCTGGTCCTAAAGATATTCATCGCACTGCTGTTCGCAGAATACTGAGATATTTAATTCATACCTCTGGGTTTGGTTTATGGTACCCTAAAGGTGCACCCTTTGAGCTAATTGGCTATTTGGATAGCGATTATGCAGGATGTAAGGTTGACAGAAAAAGCACCTCAGGTACTTGACAATTTCTAGGGCGCTCCCTTGTGTCCTGAAGTTCCAAGAAACAAAACTCAGTAGCCCTATCCACAGCAGAAGCTGAATACATAGCAGCTAGTAGTTGTTGTGCTCAATTATTATGGATGATGTCGGCGTAGAGACGCCTCTAGCGGTGGTCCGGAGGGACCCCCTTTGGAATTCGGCCCAGGGGAGTAGTGAGTCTCTTACGAGCCTTGGGGTGGATTAGAGCTTTGCGAATAAACCCGGTGGCTAAGGATGTAATGACGCAAGGATTTACCCAGGTTCAGGCCGCCCCGGAAGGCGTAATACCCTACGTCCTGCTTGTTTTTGCGTATACGTGCGTATATGGCAAGTATGATGAGTTACAAAGATGCGCACTGTTCTTCTTCTTGCTCTAGCCCAGAGGAAGAACGGTACCTCTTCGGTAAGGAGTAAACTTAGAGAGATCTAACCTAAGGAAAATCGAACTAAGAAAATGAGCCAACCCCTTTGCATGGACCAGACTCTCCCCTTATATACTTGGGGGAATACCACACAGGTCGGCAAAGGAAAACATGAGCTGGACTTGTGCTGTAGATGACGTGGGTGCAACTGGAAGCGCCCACACCTCTATTTAATGCGGACTGCATACTTTCGGCCGGGACGTCGCCTCGCGGTGTGTCGGAACAGGGGCTCTGACACCTTTGCCTTCGGCGGGCCCCGTAGACGGAGACTTGCGGGGTTTCTTCTGACTGGGTTGGTAAGACACCCTCTCACGGGCCCCATAGGTCAGCCTCTCATGCCGCGCAACTGGTTGCACGGCGGCGCCCCCCATGGGGTAAAAAGGTTGACAGTGACAGGGCGTGCGGGGCGGCGCGCTTGGTCGGTCAAAGAATCTGTCAGCCCGGGCCCGCCCCTCAGAGAGAGAGAGAGAGGGATAGCTAACAGAGCTTATCGCCTGCACCGGTGGGACCCGGCCTGACCGTCATCATGCCCTCATAGGGCTTTGGGTTCCCCGTCGGAATGACAGGCATTAAATGCCTCCGCCAGGGCGGAGGCTTGCTGGAGAAGCTTGGCGCTGGACGACGTGCATGGACGAGGGCCCCACCAGAGGACACGTCATCCCCCGGGCACTCGGTCCCGAGCGACCTCCTTCGCTAGGAGGGGCGCCAGCTGTCTTCTACGCGCCCCCCGAGCAACCCCGAGCGCTCGGGGAGCACCCGCTGGGGGGCCGCTCGGGGCGCCTTGAAGGGGGAGCCCGAGGGAGAGTGCTCGGGGGGCGGACCCCGAGCGCTCCCCTGGGCCCCACATCTACCAAGATGCCGAGTGCTCGGGAGGGGACCCCTGATTCCTTGGGATTGGCCGCGGGCTCCGTACGACGATCCTGGTGGGGCCCAAGGCCCCAGCGACCGGAGCGCCACGCGTCACCCTCTACGTCATTTGGTTGGCCTCCGCTGGCGGTTAGGGGTACCCTGGGCCCCATTCCGCCGACAGTAGCCCCCGGCCTTATCTCCCAGCAACGGCCCGAAGGGCTGCGACTGGGGATAAGGCCTTTCCTTCTTGGGCCAAGCAAAAGATGCCGGCCCATTCAGATGCGCCCTGCGGAGCGGGAGCGACGCCCAATCCGCACGCGCCACCTGGCCGCGGCGCTTCGGGTTGCGCCCGCGCGGGAAAAGCGCGCTGCTCCGGACGGTTGCGTGCCCCGGATTTCGCGCGACTGCAAATTCACTGCCAACGGCAGTAATATTGACAGCCCATCATTGTTTTTTTAGAAACCGTCTCGCGGTTGATCTTCTGCGGTTTTTTCTTTTTGAAAAGAAAACCACTTCTCACTTTTAAACTTTTCGCCTCCTTGCGCAAGCGCTCTGTCTCCCAAAGTACTTGCGCTTTCTTCGTCTTCTTCCTCCCGCCGCCGCCATTTTTGCCTCCCGAAAGCCTTCTCCGCCACCAATTCGCCACCATAATGACTCGTCGCAAGACCCGGCAGAGCGGCTCCCCGACCCCGAGCTCGCCTAGCGTGCTCCAGAAGTCCCGCCTCCTCAATGTGGAGGCGATGGACAAGGTCCGGGGCATCGTGGTGCCGGAGGGCCGCCCGAACCCGACGGTGGTGCGGGCGGCGACGTACCCGCCGAACCCGCGGGCGAACGAAGCGGTGATCTTCACGAGCTTCCTGGGGGCGGGACTTCTGCCGCCATTCTCGGCGTTCTTCATGGAGGTCCTCAAGGATTATGGGGTCCACCTTCTCCATCTCACCCCCAACTCTGTGGTGGTGCTGGCGATCTTCGCCCACCTCTGCGAGATGTTCGTCGGGGTGATGCCGTCGGTGGCGCTCCTTCGGCATTACTTCGTCCCTTCGATCGGTCGGGAGGACGCGGGTCTCCGGCCGAGCGGAGGTCACCGGCAGCGCCAACTTCCAGCTCCGGGGAGGGAAGGAGGCCGATCCTTACATTCCACAGACGTTGCGGAACAAATGGGACGATTGGCGCCAGCAGTGGTGCTATGTCAACACCGACCCGGCGACGGAACTGCTGATCCCAGAGGCGCCGGCGGAGCACAAGAAGGCATGGGAGGACATGGACCCGAGCGACAAGGAGCTGTTTTTTGGCGGTGGCGTGCATCACCCAACTACGGGAGCTGGGGCTGACGGCCACCATGGTCGTCGGCGATTTCCTCCGACGCCGGCTGGCGCCGCTACGGGAGCGCGCGCGACCAGCGTGGACGTACACCGGCGATGATGACTTCTGCAGGACGGAGGTCGGCGCTGGCAAGAACCTGACCCCTGCCGTGGAGGCAATGCTTCTGAAGTTGCTGCTCGGGGAGCAAGACCCTTCGCA
>JAGXJF010003331.1:0-77781 GCA_019208055.1 Stipa capillata
TACGTACGTATAACAGAAGATATCAGACGTATAACGTGGGACCGCTTGGCTGATCGCACGGGTGGCCACGGGCATCACTATCGTGGCGTGAAGTGCCCGAGAGGAAGAAGGGGGTGGGTGGTGGTGCATGCAAAATCGACTGAAAGTTAGAGGAATTTCACGTGACTGACAAAAAGTGCCGAAATGCCAAGCCAGTATTCGTTCTGATCCTCAAATATGATCCCCGTCCCGCTGGTCTTTTGCAGTGAAGTGCTGAACCCGCTCGTGCGTGCATCCATGGTACATGAATCCTTGAAACGGCAGACTTCGTCGAATCGAGCAACCAATTAAATAAAGAAAAATAAAAAATAAATGTAACTTTAAGTATGAAGCTGGATCGTATGGAGCAGTACCAGTATCTCCCCATCGACCCCAAGTAACTGAGAGTATTAAATGCAACTGCATTTCTATAGTCCGGCCATGCTAATGCCTCCATGGCATGCGCTTGTTTAATCCTCGTCTTCCCCAGTGGCCATGTGGGTGCCGTTGAAGAGCTGCACCATAGAAGGCCAAGCCCAAGAATACCTTGCCAAATTGAGCAGCTTAATTCACCTCTCCGGCCGTCAACACAGACACGCGTCGCTTAGCTGGCTATGCTGTGGTAGCTCTCTCACTTGCTCTTGTTGGCCTTCGTCATTGCCACCGCCATGGCTATAGTGGGTCAGCCAACGACGCTCTGCTACGACGCCTTCGTCGGCGGTGACGGTGTGCCGCCGTTCACGGACGCCGGCGGCGTGGCGTTCGGGTACGGGTACGGGTACGGGTACCACCCCCAGCTCCTCGAGGAGGAATGCTTGCTCGGGAGCCACCCATGGGAGTTGCCGACCGGCGTACTCGGCGCCGAGCTGGGCAACGTCAGCGCGTTCGATGAGCACGAAGCTGGCTGGACGCGCGCAATCGGCATCTCCTCTTTTTCGGCCTCCTCTTCGATGCTCACCTTCGATGGCCAAGGCCAGGAGAACCGCGCCGGCGCCGCATGGATGGACGCCACGGACCAGCTGAGCTACATCCCGACGACGACGATACTGACCGGGCTGGCAAGCTTCAGCTTTGGAGGCTGCGGCGACAACGACCCCACGGCCTCCGCCTCTCAGAAGCGACCCCGTGCGCATGCACAGTCACAGCATGCCGGACCGGAGCAAGAAACCACTACTCCCAAGAAGCAGTGCGGCGGCGACAGGGAAGCAGCCACCAAGCCCAACAAAACGCCGGCGACCACCAGCACCAGTCCACACAAGGACCCCCAAAGCCAAGTTGCCAAGGTACGCGAACGTGAAAATGCTAACTGCATGGTCATGCACGTTAGTTCTCTCACGGAATTTCATCCCAAATCGTCGCCGGAACTTAATTAACTATCAGCAACTTGATAAGATTTGCTGGATCACTGACATGCAGAACCGTCGTGAGCGGATCGGCGAGCGGCTGAGGGCGCTGCAGGAGCTGGTGCCCAACGGCGACAAGGTGGACATGGTGACCATGCTCGACAAGGCCATCACCTACGTCAAGTTCATGCAGCTCCAGCTCAAGGTACGCAACACACGTCGCACAGATATTAATCGATTCGAGTAGATGAATGCGGTGTTTCTCGCCTTGTTTAATTCCTGCATTTGGTCTGATACGCAACCTGTGAAATCGAACAATGTCAGGTGCTGGAGACGGACGCGTTCTGGCCTGAACAGGGGGGCGAGGCGCCGGAGATCTCTCAGGTGACGGCGGCGCTCGACGCCATCATCGTCTCATCGTCGCAGCACCCTCGTCGATCGAGCTAACAACAAGCCGATATATTACCACTACATATATAGAATTCAGAATATTACGTCAGTAACTTCGGATAAGACTGGCTTGTCTCTCTGTTTTATCTTCCTTTTCTTTTGTTGCCCCATTCTGTAATCTTGTCACCTTGCTATGTGGTACTATAGTGCTTCTGCTATTGCAGCGTACTCTACTAATTGGTTAATGATGGCATCTAATTGCGCTTCTGACGTAGTAAATCAACATGCAAAAGCACGTACATATTCTCAACGGCGTACCTGTACTAATAGCTCCTCTGCTACTCTGTTCAACGATACGTGTTGTTATAAGTTTTAACAGTCTCCAGTACATAATTTGGACCGTTATTTTTCATATAAATTTATTAAAAAATTATGATATTAAGAAAATATTTTTAGAAAAATCTAATAATATTATTTTTGTTTGACTAATTTAAATAATTTTTTATATATTAATAGTCAAAACTAGAAAAGTTTGACTTCACGTATTCTAGAATATCATCTATTTTTAAATGGATGTGTAATCATGAGCAATAGTTTTACTCTCTCAAGCTGGCAAAAACTTTTCAGTGCCTTCACAGGAAGGTGGCCACATTCGCACAAAATGTACATGAATGGCGCTACATATGGTTTCAATAATAAATTTGCTAATTCTCGCTTGTTTGAAATTTTCTTAAATCTCACTCACCTCATTTTGCACAATATCAAACCTAAATTACAGTCTGGAAAGTGTACAGTGTAAAAAAAAACTTACTAAATTTTTTAATTCGTGGTCATGTAAGGAGGGACGTGAGGATGAGAATTGTTGGAAATTGAGCCAAAGGTTTAGAAAGATGAGTAAGATTCAAAAATTCTTAGACAACGTAGAAATATTCAATCCTACAAGGAAAATAGATTTGTTTATATTTCGGTCATATGTTTGCTTTCTGCTAGCTCTCGATCTATAACCAAAAGCATTTAATGTATAAAGCCAAGGCCCATCAATAATCCCCACCTCCCTTCCGTCTAGCCGCTCTCTTCCTCCCCCGAACCCATCCGACCCTCATTGCACCCAACACGTTGTTGCACAGTTAGTACAACCTTGAGCTTCCCAACGCCTCTTCTTATCTTCTTGTGCTCCCGTCTCCAGTCTAGCGGCCTCCTCCAGTTTGCTACCACTACCTCTCGTGACCCAGGGGCAATGATTAGAAAATGTCATCCTTGGCGAAAATGATAACATGAGAAACAAGTCAACAATGGTGGAAAAGGGGGACACTCGACGGCAGTAAACAGATTCATCAAGGCCTCACTGGCTTTGCCCAATCCTAATGGTAGTACTCACACGCTCGGATGTAGCTCTGTTGGTGACGGTGCTCATTGGCTTTGTAAGAGCCTAATGTTAGTGCTGGCACACTCGGATGCAACTGTCCTGATGATCGACCTTCCCAAATTTATATATGTTCTCTTTTTTGCAAATAAGGTAAATTCGAAGGGGTACCTCTCGTGGTGCCTCCTTTGGTCCATTTTACATTGGTTCCTCACAAAAGAACCCACCACGGAAGCAAGTAATTATCAGTTGTCCGATCTTGCCTTCCGCTCATCTAAACCATAGGATGTCCTCATCACAAAGTATCTGCCAAGTCCTTCACAAATCTTCTAATCACCACACTTAAGAATGAGGTCCTCTCCCTTCTCTCGAAAAGCCCCTTCTCTCTGCCTTTCAATCATGCTGTCGCCTCCCATCACTTCCCCGATGCAAATACCTCCTCCTCCTCATGTGTCAGGACGGCAGCTAACTCTGACTATTCAAACTTTGAACCAATAGCTGAAACAGGGGTGAAAGCATATAATGCTTAACCATTTCCATTCACGAAAGATCAATGGCTCAAATGAAAGATGGATCATCTAAGGGCTAAGTTATAAATCAATACTTATTTACCGCTTATGTAGCTAATCATTCCTTGTCAGCTTAAATTTAGTTAGTTATGAAACTATAAATTACTTGTCATCAGCTATGGCTTAATCATTAGCTGCAGGATTAATGAGAAGGAAGAAGAAAAAACTACATTTTTGTTGTCCATTTACCTTTCTCGTCCTAGCTGTAGTTTTACCTATCCCTACTTTCCCCAAAATTTCCCAAAATCATTCCTACAAGTTCTCATCGATCTCAAATCTTAAATCGCTAAGCCCTGTCAATGGTATCAGAGCCATCTGGGTTCTTATCAACAATTTTGAAGTCTAGGGTTGTGTCGATCACACTAATCTACATCGTAAAACACCCAAAAACTTGGTGAATCATAGCCGGAGGAGCAAAATTGAGTTGTGAGAGAAGGGTTGGTGCAGCGCCACTGTAAAATTATCAGATCTACAAGCTTGATTTGGCGGCAGTAGAAAAATCAACTCCTTGGATAGCAACATGGTGTCACAAACCATATCACAAGGCTCAATTGAGGCAGTGGTGGAAGATACGGAGACGCTGGCAGTGGCGCACGCTGCGACTCTCGCAGAAGAGGCAAATCAGGACAACCTACCCCATGAAATCGGAAGATGCCAAGGCAGACTCAATTGTCAGCAAGACGCTCTCGAGAATCTCCAAGGTGAAATCACTAAATTTTCTAAAATCGTGACTAGAATCGGTGTGGCAGTAGGAAAACAGCATGTGTAGGAAGGGATACCAGTTCATTTGCAAGCAAGGGGATCTGCTTTTGGTCAGGAACAAGGGTTATATCAGGGAAGAACATCACCCCCACAGCAATCAAGATTCTTGAGCCCAATACTTGAGGGAAACTCTAACCTCAGCACTCAAATAACACCACAATCCCACCCAAGCATGAACAATCATACCCCAAACAACCAGATTTAGTTTGGATCTTTAAACCCCAACATGATGCCATGACCTAGTTTCCCTCCCTCTTAGCTATAATTTCCACCACTCAGCCAAGAACCACAATTCCTATTCATCTCATTCATTCTCACCAGCAAAATCACTCCATTCTGCCTCCCATCGTGCCTACTCCCCCACCACCTCAAACTTTCCATCTTCCCCACCAGCATCCTCCACCATACTATAATCTCATCCCTTACCCTCCTGATGACACTCCTCCAGCCCCTTGTCATACCACATTCCACAGCCAATTGCAATTGTTCCATATCCTCCACCCAATCCATATGTTTCCCCATATGTACCTCCAATTTACCCACCACCCACACAACCTAACACCCAATTTCACCCACGATACTACTATCCTCCTCCCACACAGCACTATACACCCTAGCCAAACATCCAAAATTAGCCAAATTTTCATACAAACCCCATGGAACCCAGACATCAACCCGCTCACAATATACGACCTGAACCATTCTTAAGGCCTCCTCAGCTCGAAATACCTATATTCATTGGTGATCAATCATGGCCTGGATTCAGCAATGTGAGAAAGTTTTTGTACTTGCCCGTATTCAAGAAGAACATAAATTCAAGTGGGGTAGTGCTCATATCAGGAGAAGAGCTCATACTTGGTTATTTAGTCAAGGAATTCAATTGCATCTCTTCAAATCGTGTCAACTTTGTGGCCTGCTCTGTGACAGATTTCCGAACTTGATTGCTTATGAAGCTATGGATCAATTTTAGAGACTCAAGCAACACAATTCCATTGATAATTACATTGATCAATTTGAAGAATGGATGGCCTTGATGAAAAGAGATAATGCTTATTTGCTAGAATATTTCTTTGTCCTTCGATACGTCAGTGACCTCAAAGACCAAATTAAACATCACATTAAGTGTCACAAACCAGGTACACTACTGACAGCTTATTGGTACTCTAGGCAATTGGAGCAAGGACATTTGAGTAACATTAAGAACACCAACCCCTATTCCGGTGGCCAAAGCAAAACTTGTTGGTTTTGCTGTCAACAAACCTTCCTTTCCTAGGGATCAGCCAAAACAAAAAGTACTCAATGACAAAGGCAAAGAGGTTAAAAAATGTTGGTACTATCCTGAACCATGGTTCTTTGAACATAAATGCAAAGGCATGCAGAAGGCTGCTAATGCCATTCAAATGCAAAACACATCTTATGAGGAGGATCAAGCAAATGCCCCTGCATTACTTCAATCCGCTACAGAGTCTGAAGGCCAAGTCACACAATAGATAGCAGTGATGCAACCCGAGCTGACCAACTCATGCAAATTTCTACTCAAGACTTACATGCAGTTCCTAGTGATCTGACCTTCTCCTTACCGGTTCATATACATGGTAAAAGAGGAGTGACACTAGTTGATACTAGTAGTACAAATATCTTCATTGACTATGCCTTTGTCGTGAAACACCAGATGCCTTTGCAATCACTTCAAGCCAAGAAAGTCAAGGTAGCTGGTGGTGGAGAACTTATGTCTGATGCCATTCAACCGCACTGCCCATATGCAATCCAAGGCAAAGCATTCTCAAGTTGATTTTAGCTACTCCCACTAGAGGATTATGATATCATATTGGGATGCAATTGGCAACATCAATTCAATGCTATTGTGAAAGGACCTAGATGTCGCCTAGAGGGGGTGAATAGGTATTTTTTTAAATAATTAAGGATTAATGCGGAACTAAACTAGTCAAATTTTTACAAGCTCGAATCCTAAATATATTATGTTCACTAAGTGCACCAACACCCTATGTCTGTGTCAAGGTTTACAATTTTAGGGTGACAAGCAATCAATTCAATTTCTACAAATACATACAATTATTATAATACAAGTATGAATTGCAATAATGTAAAGGAGACAAGAGACGAACAATTTTTGTTCCAAAGTTCGTATATCCACCAATATCCTACATCTGCATTGAGGACCCGATAACTCGTGATCAAAAGTGGACTCTCGTTCAAGCCACTTCCTCTCGAGGATGTCCTTGCATCTTCTTGATTACTATGGCTAGCTTCCTCCTCTACTCAAGAGATGGCAAGCTCCACAACCACTTCACAAGTCAGTTAGGCCTCTCCACAAGCTTTTTGAAGAGATCAGTGAGACAACACCACCAAGTAGTCTAGGAGTCGATGGCTTCTAAGAGTAATGAACTCTCGGACTCTCACTCAAACACGATCAACACTGAGAGCTCAAACCGATGCAATAAATGCAATCACGTAGTGCAACCGATGCACAAGAGCAACACATGCACTAGAGGGATTAGAGAGGGCGACAGCAAGTGGAGAAGGTCAATAGATGACTCTAAGTGCAGCAGCAACTCTCCCAAACCAGCCCAAAGGGGGCTACTTATAGCCAATCCTCAAAAATGAGCTGTTGGGCAGGTCTGACAATGCAATTGGTTTAAACCGACCGCCAGGCTGGTTAGACTAGCCCCATGCCAACGATTGGGCACCCAGGATTACGCACGAACATCCTACCCTGGAGTCTCTGGAACCAACCCGGATACTCTAGAGGGAAACTTCCTAGACGCACTCAGTGAACCTCAGATACTCTAGAATGACCATCCGGGGAAAAAACAACTCTCTGTTACTCCCCTTGGATAATCTAGATTTAACCCAGAGTATCTGGCCGACCACACAAGAAAGGCCAGTTAGACTGGCCACCTTGGCCGGCCAGACCGTCACTATGGTCTAGGCACACTAACCCTAGGTTTTCTGCACCAAATATCCAGAGCAACCTTAGGACACTCTAGGAGAACCTGGAGCTAAAGCCTTTCTCTAGATACTCTGGAAATGGAACTCCCAAAGTCCCCGAACCTTGGCCAATCAAATCAACCACCTAGCCTAGTAGGATCTCTCATGCTCGGACACAAGGTCTAGGGACAACTCTCACCAAGACAAACTACCATCAAACCCTCCGAGCAGTCACAACTCAGAACCTCTGGACAAGCTAGAACACCAAGTTCTAGCACCTCCACTACAAAGGAAATAAGATGACATGCAAGACATGCAATTGTTTGAGCACTCAACACGAGACATGATCAAGCTACTCCTCTAGCCCCTCTTGATAGTACAACTATCTATCCTATAATCTGTTCTACCTCTAAACTCCTTGCAACCGGTAAAATAGGAAAACATAATCTAGGCATACCTTTTCCTTAAACATTCTACCTTGAACCCAACAACATCTGTCATCGTTGCTTTAAGCCAAAATCACCTTGATCATCATCGCTTAATGTCATCTTAAAATCATCTTCACTTGATGGACCGCAAACTTCAAGCGTATATCTTCTCATGATGCTTATGTTGAAGTTGCTCTTCTCAACTTTGATGACCATCATCACTTGATGTCATCCTCTCATGAGCTTTTAGGAATCATACTTTATATGCACACCCATGATTGATACCTAACCCGCACAGACAGTCTTACACATATAAATAGTTAGTTTATGTAAATCAATAGATAATTGCTTACCGAGTCTACTTGATCACACTATGACAAGCGATACAATTTCTATGCTCGTATATTGACCATCTTGAATCCATTCATTAGACTTCACACTGATCAATCTTCATCTTTTCTTGAGCTTCATCATGGTCAACTATGGCTTACACCTTGGGCTTAATATTGACTCCTAGAGGTTCACTTCTTGACATCTTTATGTGTCTCTTGAAGCCATACATTGAATTATTCTCCTAAATTCATTGCTTCAAAGATCTGATCTTTTCATTTGTCTTGATGCATATCTTTGAATTGATGGTATTCATCCCTGAGTCTATCCAATATCCTTCCTGCATCACCTATGGAACATAATCTTATATTCAACTCAAGAAAACCATTAGTCCATAGGAACTGTAATTAATTACCAAAACCACACTCAGGGGCTTATTGTACTTTCGCATTGTTTTGGATTTTAAGTCAAGAATCTTCTCAATTACAGATAAGGGCCAAATAGTCACCTTCACTAATCAAAAAGCTGCTCTGGAGGAACTGATTCAGAATATGTTTGATACCGCAGAGATCAGACCTAGTTCAAGTCCATAATATTCACCTGCTATTTTGGTGAGGAAAAAAATAAGTTTTGGAGACTATGTGTCGATTGTAGACAACTCAACACTTTGACAATCAAAAATAAATATCCTATTCCAGTTATAGAGGATCTCTTAAATGAACTTCATGGCTCCATAGTTGTCTTTAAGCTTGACCTTAGGCCCGGGTATCACCAAATCAAGATGAATGTTCTAGATATTCATAAAACTGCATTTAGAACTCATGTGGGCCACTATGAGTACTCAGTTATGCCATTTGGTCTAACCGGTGCACCTGCCACCTTTCAAGCCCTCATGAATTCAATTTTCAAGCACTTTTTGAGATATTTGTTTTAATGTTCTTTGATGACATCCTATCTACAGCAAGAACATCCATCACCACCTTCAGCACTTATAAGCAATCCTCACTGTCTTAATAACTCACGGATTCAAAGCTAAGCTCACTAAATGCACTTTTGCACAAACTCAAGTTGAATATCTTGATCATATAATTTTTGGGCCAGAGTTGCTCTCAACCACCCCCATAAGCAAACCACATTATACAGTAGAAGTTGGCCTCATCAAGTACAAAAGAAGAATTTATATTGGCCAGACCACTGATCTTAGAATTAAATTACTGCAAGCATTCCATGCTTCAGCATTTGAGGTTCACTCCGGTAGAAGAGCCACTTACAACAGACTCAAGAAGGTTTTCTATTGGCCTGCTATGAAAAAACATATGAAAAATTATGTTGCAGAGTGTGCAATATGTCAAATCACAAAGTCTGAACATGTTCAATACTAGGCTTATTAGAACCACTAGAAATACCACAAATGGCTTGGACATAGATCTCTATGGACCTTATAGAGGGCTTATCTAAGTCAAAAGACAAGGATGTGATTTTAGTAGTGGTGAATAAGCTAACTAAATATGCACATTTCTTAGCCTTATCACATCCCTATACTGTTCAGCAAATGGCTTCTCTTTAGCTGGATAACATATTCAAGTTACATGGCATCACCCAATGCATCTTATCTGACAGAGACCGAATATTTACCAACAAATAATGTCACGAACTCTTCTCTGCCCTCAAGGTTTCATTGAACTTCAGTACAGCCTACCACCCTCAAAGTGATGGCCAATGTTTAGAATCTTATTTGACAGCCATAGCTTTTAAAGAACTTAAAAAGTGGTGTGACTGGCCGCTAGCTGTAGAATGGTGATACAATCTATTAAATTATTAAAAAATAGAAAAATGAATCATCATGTTCATCTATATAGGCTAAAATATCTACAGCATTGATCATGGTAGGTTTAAATTATAACGGCCCAAATTAAATCAATATGTACTAGAATGCATGATAAATACAACTCTAAATGCATTTGGTATAGGAATGTTAGCACATAGAAACATTGCCGTGCAATTCCAGGAACAAAAAACGTTACATGCAATTCCATTAGAATCCAAAACCGGATAGGTTTCAGAAAGAAAAAAAGCAAGGCACGCAATTAGAGTCTCACCCGGATAGATTTCCACAAAGATATATATATCCCATTCCTCATGCTACAGCAATAGATCATGACAACATCCAAACAAACGGGGCATCACCTACACGACATCACGCCCCGGCACCTCTGTCTTAACTTCAAATCGGAATTAGGAGTAGGAGAAGCTTCCCACGTGAGCTCTTTTATTTATAAGCACAAAAATTCAATGGGTGTCAACCCACGAATCACATTATTTCATATCTGCTGATTTCTTGAGTATTAGAGCGATCGGGTCAAAAATCATGCAAAAAATGTACCCTAAAATCGTCCATGAAAAACGACAAAAGAGACACCAAGCTGAATTTCTTAAGTTAGCTATGCTTCTTGGTAAGGTATCTTCATTGTGACTGAGCACGTGCTAGATGACCAGAATTTGCGGCGTCTATGAAAATCAGTACAACATCGTTCCGAGCTCGGGTCGTGCAGGCTCGCGAATAAGCAACTGCAACCTGGCGTAATATTAGCGATTTGTTTGTGTGGTTTCCATACATCCTTGCATGAACTCTCTTATTTGTAAGCACAAAAACTCGTTGGATGTCAACTCACGTATCACATCAGTTCATCTGTGCAGAAGCAATTGGGACAAAGATCATGTAAAAATTGTACCTGGTAATCTAAGGCGCCCATGAAAATCAACAGATTAGACATAAGGCTCAATTTCTTATGTTAGCTATGCTTCTTGGTAAATTGCGACCGAGCACATGCTAGATACTTCAGACTTTTAAGGAGTACATAAAAGTCGAAACAACTTTCCAGCAATGAGCTCGGACTAGGTAGGCTCGGGAATAAGCAACCGCAACCTGGCCTAATCTTAGCGTTTTGTCCGTGTGTGTTTCTACATGCTACATATACGCAGTCTCTCGAATGATATTCGCATAATGTAATACACAACCTAGGCTAATATTATCCTTTTGTGCGTGTGTGTTTTTGCATGCAGATGGCCAGCTTCGCTTAGTCCACGATAGTTCGACTTTTATCGACCTTAAGTCTGTCATCCTATTTTCACTTTTCGATTGGTCATCCTCGTAATCTTCTTTTCTGTATTTATTCCCGATGACGGCTACCCGAGTCAAGCTAGGAGTAAAACTAGACACAGTGTCGGAGTGCCGTAGTACACGGTCCGAGCAATAAGGATGTACTTAAGGATGATGATATCCTCAGATAATTAAAGGTTGTACACTTTACCCATATGATATAATCTCACATTATTGCTAACTAGTGACCACTGGTATAGTACATACTCATCGGTGTACCGGCACGGAGATTGTGATGAGATCTTTTAGCTAGATCCCCCATGGTGTAACATGTCCACCAGGTTTGGCACAGAGTTGAGAGTACGTTCACATACTCCGGTCCCCCATCTGTGCCGAAAGTCCTCGTAACTACATCCACCCCTTCTGCCGTTCGGTGACAACATTACCAAGGGCTGACTAACCTACTTAACCAAACCAGTGCCCATATAGCATGTAGTTGTATTGTTATCACAATTCTCGGGTTTAAGACTTTGGCCTAAGTCGATGCAAAAGACTAAATGCTCCTTCAAATGTGATCCAGCTATCGCCAGCACCTTTTAGATGGTAAGTTTCACCCAGAGTAGAATAGAAAGAATAGAGACAGAACAAATTTCAATATCAGGTATATCGATCAGAGGATCATTCCTCTGAGTAGGCAATTCAAAGAATCCTAGGCATAAATTAAGCATCGTTAGGAATTTGTCTACTCTATTAAAAATAATAAAACTAATCTACTTAGAGTATAAAGTAAAAGAGCGACAAACGGATAAAGGTAAAGGGTGTCAACACACTAGCTACGGAAATAAAAATAGTATACATGTTTATAAACAATAAAATATAACGACTTTCAGAAATATAGAATCAACATGATCAAGAAGAGATTTCATGCCTTCATTGTAGTGTTTCCTCCTCTTCTCCTGCACCTGAAACTAGATTTGCCTCTTCACTCCCTATCATTATAACGTAATGAGAGCAAAGCAAATAAATATAACTCCTAATATAAATCCAATTCACAAAAAATATAGAGGGTAAACGGGTATAATACATTTGGAGTTTAGAAAGGAGGTAGCCAGATATCTAGATAAGAAAAGATGGCTTGACAGGATCTAGGGTTAGAGTTTGCATAAGCTAGGCATAGCTTCCGCTACTAAGGTCACTATAAAGGTCATCAATCGACACACTAGCTATGGAAATAAAAATAGTATACATGTTTATAAACAATAAAATATAATGACTTTTAGAAATATAGGATCAACATGATCAAGAAGAGGTTTCATGTCTTCATAGTAGTGTTCCTCCTCTTCTCCTGCACCTGAAACTAGATTTGCCTCTTCACTCCCTATCGTCGTAACGTAATGAGAGCAAAGCAAATAAATATAACTCCAAATATAAATCCAATTCACAAGAAATATAGAGGGTAGACAGGTATGATAGATTTGGAGTTTAGAAAGGAGGGTAGCAGGATATCTAGATAATTAGAGATGGTTTGACAGGATCTAGGGTTAGAGTGTGCATAAGCTAGGCATAACTTCTGCTGCTAGGGTCACTATAAAGGTCATAAGCTTATAAAATATAGATATCCCTATATTGAGGTATTATAAATAATCTATACATATAACAGCTATTATCAAAGTGTAGCACATCATATATATAGCCTAAGATGCTAGTGTGCACACAAGAATAATAATATAAGCCTACCGTGTTAATTTAACATGAAGTCAAGGTAGACGGTACACATGTCCTATACAAGCAATACATCTACCACATCGAAAAATTTCATACTATAGATATTCAACCACAATAAATATTTAGATAACTCTAAATATTTATAATGGTTAACAAAAACTACAGCATCATATAATCATATATGTATGCCGACATATTATTAATAACTAACATTATAAAAGGGACCAAATTCATGCAAAAAGAATATATAAACATGGCATGAACTAATATGATGATTAACTACAAATAAATATTTAGATAACTCTAAATATTTATAATGGTTAACAACAACTATAGTTTACACAAAAATATAGCCACCATTCTTAAAGCACTACTATTAACCGAAATAACAATGAGAGCTAAATTATGCAATATACCTACATAAATCAAACATGGCTTGACCTAGGGCTTAGGGTCAGCAACAGTAAGTATATAAACATGTCTAGGTGAGGTTCTAAAGTATTAAAACAGCTCCTAACCAGTCCATATATATAAACTATATAAAAAATTAAAATAAACCCTAACTATGAAAGAAAAGTTCACATAAACCTAAAAAGCAGATCTAGAGATGAAACTATGTTTTTAAAAAGAGATATATATTCATCTAGTATGAATAGTAGCAAAAGGTCCAAAATCCTAGTTCAAACATATTGCACTAGATGCAATTATTCATAGTAAATCTTAATGAAAACCTAAATTAAACCTATTGCCATCCTAGCATAGATCTAACAAGATCAACCTTAGATCTACACTACAGAGCATACATAAGTATCTCAATAGAAATAAAATACTAAAACAGAGAATAGTCTAATACAAACTATTTAAATAATGCTCAAATGAGCCACTAAACATTTACACACTATCTAGACATGTGTTAAAAAATACAGAGTACTTCCTACACATGCTAGTATGCTAGGAAAAATAAATTATATTAAAAAATATGAAGACATATCAAACTACATTAATGGTCAAAAACAGCTCAAATCGGATCTTTTTTATTCTAGTTTGAAATCTAGCCCAAATATTTAAAATCTAACTACACTAGAGTTTAGGGGGTCGAAACAAGCCTCATAGGGGGTCCTGGTCAAGCGTGGGTGATCACCGAAAAAAGTGCTCGCCGGAGGCAAGGAAGATGACAAAAGATTCTGCTGTGGTTCAATGCTACGGTGCACGATTATTCAAATTGATCTATGAGAAACATTCTATAGACCGAGAGGAGACTAGTACAAAAAAGAATTGAACAGTTGCTCACCGGACACAAAGAAATCACGAGAGGAAGAGTTCACTAGAGTTGAGGAAGAGGATGCAAATTCGGTGATGTAGTCAACGAAGCTTGCAATAACATGAAGGGTTGAATATGTGGCATCGTGTAGATGCACCAGCAGCAAGGAGTTGGACTTAGGTGCGCCGTGATGGCCGGCCAGAGCTCTCACTGGAGTTGTGGAAGATGACGACACTCGAGTGTGGAGTTGGTGGTTGTGAGGGGAAAAAGGGGGAGGGTAGAAGGAAGGTTTTATAGCAAGGCTACGACAAGGGAGGTGTGGGCATTGCAGGGATGGGAAAAGACGGCGGCGCACAGCATCTCCGGCAGTAATGGCAACGTTAGTCGCCGACGGTGGCATCCATTGCCAGCGCTGGCACGCGTGTGGCCAAGCGCGCATCGCTGGGCTGGCACGGACTACTGGGCTGGCCCAGGCGGGGACAGGCAGGAGAGCGTGACCGAGCCTAGGCGGGGGCAGGCATGGACTGGACCGTTGACCTAGGAGGGAGAGAAGGGCAGCCTACAGGAAGAGAGGAGGAGAAGGTGGGCTGCGGCCCAAGAAGGGAGAGAAAAGAGGCTGGGCTTCGGCCCGAGAGGGGAGGAGAAGATGCGCTTTTGGCCTAGAGGCTTTATAAGAAATTAGAAAGGTTTAGGATTTTAGATAAAGGAACAAAAATGATTATGGTATTTACAAATACTAAACCATTTCTGAAAAAACCCCAAAAAAGTCCAGGAAACCAAATTGAATATGAAGAATCCAATAAAATTATTTTCATAGGGAAATATAAAAGAATAACCAAAGAAAATTCATATCTCCATTAATATCTCCCAAAAAACCAGAGAAAAAATATAACATTTTGGATTACATTGTGTAACATCCTTTACTCTAGAAAAAATTAAAATCCATAAAAGTTGAGAGATTACATTGTGTAACATTCTTTACTTTTAAAAAATAAATCCAAAAAAATTGAGGATGTTATGGCCAACAAGATGACTATCGAGACACACAACGCAGGAGCACGTGAATACTCCTTATGTACAGAGAAAGTAAAAGTACAAAATAAAAGTGATGCATACAAGAGGTATTGAGGTGAGAAGACATATATTGCATCGAGTTCACAAGAGTATGATGTTTTAGATACCGATATTGTTTTCAAAATGTAAATTTGACCACAAGTTTCTATTGTAATCTAGGTATAAAACCAACAAAATTGTAATATTATGACATTATTTTTTGAGATACATCAGTCCACATAATTTTCAAGTATCTAATCTAAATATCAAAAACAATATTGGTACTGAAAATTTTAAAAGTCTGACTAAAGTGTCATTTTTTCAAGAACCCGAGGGAGTAGATAGGAAAACAGGAGCATGCACATGAAACTATAGTACTAGAGCCCGTATTAGTATCTCCAAGGTTATGAAAAATTTCAAAATAGAATTCAACAATATTAACACGATATGTATCTACTATGTCATGGTAATTTCAAATCGAAATTCAATACACATATCGAGAAATAAAAAAAACAAATCATGATCTAAATTGTAGCTTCAGCTACTATTTGTAGTAAATTTGAATTTGCTATACTATTCATACCATGATTTGACTTCTTTTTCTTGTTTCATGATGTGTTGAAGAACTTTGATTCAATATTTTTGGCTATTATAGCTGTTGTGTCAATATTGTTAACTTTTGTAAAATACATCACTTTTAGGGGCGCTATTTTATGACTCTAATGCACCAAAAAAACCTTTGAAAACGTGTAAATTCCATTGACATAAGAAGACACAAAAAGTTGTGTGTTAGTAAGGAGATATTTACCTTTCATAGGCAATCACTAGAGGATGGTATGTTATACTCTTCTTTCTCTTGGTTAAGTTTGTCCCATTGGGTTTTTTCAGTTCTTTTTTTATGGAAATAACAACACTACTATAGAAATAAATTTTCTAGGCCCCTTCTCTCAGCCGGTTTTCTAAAAACCGACAGCAATAATGACAATATGCGCCGGTTTTACTAATAGACCCAATTGCAAAGAAATAATCGGCTGAAAAAATATATCTTAGCCTGTTCACTCTTTAAACTGACTAGAATAATAACCAGTTTTTCTTCTCGAACCGTCTGGGATTAACCACCTAGCCCCAGCCAGTTTTTATTTCAAACTAACTGAGTTGTAGAAAACTGGCACCGAAACGCACCCACCAGCCCATCACGCAACCTAACCCTAAATCTTCCGATCCAGCCCCTTCTCCTCTGTCTCCCGAACCGCCGCCTTCTTCCCTTCTCTTCTATCTCACGATCCTCGGCATCTTCGCCGCTGACTCCCCTCCTACTCCCAACCTACCTCCACCCCTTCCTCCTCTCCTCAACCTTCACCTCTCCCTCCTCCTACTCCACCTCCAGATCGAGCCACCAGATCCAGATCCCAGCACGGGAGGCATCAAGATTGGCTCTTCTACCTCCAAGATGTGAGGCCGCGGCGCTGTCGAGCGCCCTGAGGAGGAAGCTGGCGCAATGATTGACATTAGTGACCTGGGTGACGGCGAGGTTGCAGAGGCCGAGGCAGGCGACGCGGATGGAGCTGAGCGCGTGCTGGTCCATGGAGTGCTGCAGCACGGTGACACTGTCAGTGGTGTCGAGTAGCGGCGTACGGAGGCAGCTGCAGAGGCAGACGCGGAGGGGCTTCGTGCAGACGCCGCACATGGGGCGGGCGTCCCCTCCGCTGTTGCCCGCGAGCCTAGCGTGCAACACCGGGATGCCACAGCTGCAGCTGCAGCAGCCGCTGCCTGGGTTCCAGGCCTGCGGAGGCGTGCTCTGAGCTGAGTATGGTAACTGCAGAGGCGCATCTGGAGGAGTTCCGTATAATAATCTTCTTTCTTGTCCCGAAGTTAATTAGAGTTAATTTGCTACTTGTTTATCTGAAAAGAGAAAATGTATATGTGGTCTTTGTTTGGTTCCTTGAGTAGAAATTTGCGAAGGACATTCATGTGTCGCATAAATGCAGATTGCTAGACAAATCCTCGCTAGCGTTCACAGGATACCTAATATATATACGCTAATACTGAGTTGTATACGCTGATACTGAGTTGTCTTTGAAAATCTTTTGTATTCTCCGGAGCTAGCTACTTGCCTTGTTGGAATGCAAAGAGGAAAACCATGCATCTCATCACTCTTGTTTTGTTTTGGTCATGAAATGGTCCCATTCCAAACCGTGATATGGTGCAAATTTTATTCCTCTTTGATTGTTATATGGTGCAAATTTTATTCCTCTTTGATTGTTTTTGTATGCTCATATGGTCAAGAACCGAACGGTCCAATTGTGATTTGCTCAATATGCTGATGATATGTGACGTAAGAGCATGTTTCAAATGTCTTCTTGTTATCCAAATGACTTCTGTGTGGATCTTTGTGGCTTATGTGCAATACATATATAAGTTGATGTGTGTCTCATTTCTAAAAGCAATAATTATTTTTTTAATAAAAAACAATCATAGCCGGTTCTAAGAAGAGGACCGACTGAGATAGTCTAACAATCACAATCGGTTGATTTTCTAGCATGACTGAGTAATATAATTCCAGCTGGTCGGCAAACTGAGATAGCAAATATTATTAGATCTCTTTACTTTCGGGTCAGTTCTCAAAACTGACTCTGGTAGTGATTTTCAACCGGCTAACTAGTCTTTTCTGTAGTAATATAAGTATAATAGTATATGACCAGACAAGCGATGCACTCTTTCTTCAAGCTGATATTCCACATTGAGTTTACGAACAGTTTAAATAAGACGCGACCATGGCATTGGCAAGTGTGTAGAGAGAGCGTTATCTCTACTACTTAAAAAAAGAGTAGCGTTCCCTTTTCTGCCAGCAGAGTGCGTTTTGCCCACCTTTCGTCCAATCTTACGTAAGTTTCCTCCTCCCTCTTCCTGTTTTGATTTCTTTTCCTCCTATCTCTGATATTTTTCACCGGTTTTTCCTGAAAACCGCCTCAACTACCCCACCAGTTATTGACTTACCAAATAAAATTCTGTTTTCTTTGGTAAGCCAATAAATACTTACCAAATATGTGTTTACCAAATAAAATCCTACTATTTTTACACAATCACATTAATATGGGCAGGTAAATCACGAGCTAACGTACTAGAATATTTATACCCCGTTGTAACGCACGGGCAAATATCTAGTAGTAAGGGAAATGTTCGTGTGGACCAGCTCCACAGTAACCATCGATCCGTTGATTTATCCCGAGATCCGAACACTAGTTAAGCACAATCCGTGTAACCCTCTTCTGGGTTCAACTGGTTAACAACTCTAGGGTACAGTGATCAACGTACCAATACTTAGTTCATAAGATACAGAATACGAAATAAAATAGTACGCCATGCAAATAAAATAGAGGCGGCCACTCGCACGGATTTTGAGACTTTCCTGTGGTTGCCTTTTTGTTGTTCTAGTTTTTCATGACGTTTTCATGAAATTTCTTGTGAAATTTACTAGATGATACGATGTTCGATTTTATTTTTGAGGACAAGCTGTTTAATCTGTTGTTCTGGTTTTTGATGAAGTTTTCATGAAATTTCTTGCGAAATTATTAGATGAGAATAGGATGTTGGATTTTGTTTTTTATATGACAAAGCTGTTTAATCTGAGAATGTCCCGATCTTGTTGTGAACTTTTTTTTATAAACATATAGATAAGTGTGTGAAATTTATTCAACTCTTAAAATAGTCTATGTAAACAAAGAATGTAAGTGAAAATTTTGGTTTAAGCCAAAAAGGAATTAAGTCTGTAATTGACGATCATTTCCTTTTTGTAGAATATTAACGATCATTTCTTGAGTATACGGTGTGGAGCTTCCTTTTGATAGAATATTAACGATCATTTCTTTAGTATACGATGTGGAGCAAACTTTTATTCAGTGTGACCTAACTGTACTATCTACATATTCCTCTTGGGCTTGGGCCTGTATAGTGGAGTGTATCGTAGCGCTTAGGCTGTCGTGCATTCCCGGCAAATTAAGAAAATGTCCCCGTCGAGGCCTAGTAGGCTTGGAGTTACTGTTTACTGTGTATTAATTGTAACACATCTAAACTAACTAGTGTCATGTCCCTATGAAAACCAAATTGAATCTGACGTCTCATGTCATTAGACCCTGTACAATACAGGTGCTTAGACAGGTGACTCAGGAAAAAAAACTCGATTTTTTTTGTGAGAGGTGCTTAGACAGGTGCTTAGGAAGGGCAACGAAAGCAAAGTTAAGCACCCGGTGCTAGGCTGGTGCTTAGGGTGACACAGGTGACAGGTGCTTCAACCGTTACCTAGTAAATAGTACTCCACACAATGCAGCGCTGCATTGGAGATAACAGGTGCTAGAGTAGGTGCTACACGAATATTAAAGCAACTTAAGCACCCATATGAAGCACTCTGCATTGTAAGTCACATATTTTTTTGGGATGCAACGCTACTCTCTCTCTTTAAGCACTGGGCTATAAGCACCCTGCATTGTACATGGCCTTAAAGGTCCTGGACATAGGTTCAAAAAAGCCCCTCACTTACAGTAAATATTACTCAGTTATCAGTGGTACTTAACTAAACAGCTCACTAAGATCCAACTGGCCTTATAGGAGCCCAGTGGTAGCTTAATCGATATAGAGACTAATCTATGAGTAACATGACAGGATATATTACATATATATGGTAAACCCCACTGGTAGCTGAGTCGATACTCCTCCCAGTCTTAAAAACCTGACGTTAAAGCAGTTTACAGAAGCTGTGTGAAAAACTACGTTGGGGGATTTGAAGCATCATCTGGACTCTTTTACCCCTGCATGCATGCAGTTACTGATTCTTCTTCTTTTCCAATGTAGCGCCCTTAATTTTCCCGCATGAACGAGGTGCGGACTGTTGGATTCCCGTGTTGTGACTCCGGCCAGTACAAGAAGCACCCACCGATCCACTTGAACTCCGGCCAGCCAATGTACTTGATCTGGCATTCCAAAAAACAACTCCTTCAGCAACATGGAGCATCAAGAAAAGAGAGCTCGCAACAAATGAAAGAAGGTGAACGTAAATTTGTTCCTTTAGATTTTGCTTATCTTATCCTTCGTGTCATCTTCATCTGACGTGATACTGTCGCTGGTCCTTGCTGCGCGAGCTTGACGTCTTCGTCACCGTTGGCGACAAAACAACGGCCGCCGCCATCGTCATTGCTGTCATGGCGAAACAACTGTTGTCACTGCTGTTTGCTTGGGAGGGCGAAGAAGCCAGAACATATTTCGTGGAATACTTGCTTCAACCCAACGTCATGCAAGGTTCGCTTGAACCGCAGTTGCCACCATTTGTTGTCGTCGCCGGCAAAACAATTGTCGTCATCGTTGTTTGCTTGGGAGAGTAAAGAAGCTAGATCATATTTTGTGCAAGACTCACTTGAATCCGACATTGTGCAACACTCGCTTGAGCCCGCGAATCATGTTTGCCATATGGTTTTGACGAAAGTTGTTTGCCTGATGGTTTTGACAAGCTACCAGTTTGCAAGCAACAAATAGCCAAGGGCATGTATAAAATATGCATGCCTAAATTCTTCTAAACATTCATGGATCATGCATGGAACTTTGTATGCATGAATCAAAACCAGTAGTACATCTCCACATCAATCAAAAAAAGCTTGCAACATTCTTTTTTGGCTAGTTATTCATTGATTTGTGCCATAGCTTCATCGACCAAGGACGAATCACAACTGATCCGCAACGGAAGGCTTCCTTGTCTTTTTAGCATCCCTTTCTTCATGTGAGGTATCTTGTACTTATTTCCTCCTCCTATTTTCATTGTCTCCATCATGATAAGAGGTAGTGTCAGAAAAAGTCAATCTGACTTTTTCACTGAATACTCGTGGAAGGCCTATTTTATGTAAACGATGTTAGCTCGAATGACTAAAATGACAAGAGTATAAATAGCAAAATTTAAAAATAGACTATACCTCTTCAATAACTGGAACAAATTCAACTATCGTTTTTGCTATTTTCTTGTACTGAATTGACTTGATAGCACGAAAAAGCCACAAATCTAAGATATTAAAATCCTGTGAATTTGCTGGCTGGCAAATAAGCCGAATATGAAATCCATCTTGTTTAGCAGCTTCACAAAATAATGAATCAGTGGGTGCGATATGAGGTGTGGCATTGTCTCGCTGGATAAAAATGAGATGGTTGACATTTTCACACGACCTCTTAGCTCGGGTAGTAGGCAATATCTTATCGACCATATAAGTTCTGGTGACTTTGTAACAATGATAGGCTTCATTTCCGTTGTCCTAGCAACCCAATTTACACTTGTTCTTTTAGTAGGTTCATAAATAACAAAAAGGAAGCACCCAAATTTTCCATCAGACGTGTAATTTCCATCAAAATCGATCCTTGGACGGGCAATAGCACACAAGAACATAATTTTAGGGATGAAGTTCTTGCTTTTACATGTTTGTGTTGGCTCATCTTCTTCTAGAAGTGTATAATATAATATCTCTTTGTTTTTTTGGTAAGATTGAACCATTTTTCATCAATAAAAACAACATCAAATAGTCCCTTAAATATTGGGCCATTCAATATACTACTTGGTCCAAGCATATATAGGTACACATCACTATAACCTATTTTTCTTGTTTTCATCTGTTAGAGGTGGGTTTATGTTATTTGAGTGATTCTTTATGAGACCTTCTTTCATCGCCAACAACTTGCCCTTACTCATATGTAATCTAGTACATACATCTTCTAGTGTTGTTCGATTAGAAAAAGAAACTTCACGTGGCACAGAGAGATCTACTTGGACTCGCTTACAGCCGGAGTTGCACTTTCTATTAGAACATCAACCATATTGCTAGTGATATGAAATTTACCCTGTTTCCAAATCCACTGAACTGTTCGGATTTTTGCTGAAAATGATGTAGCAACTTCCCCGTTCACGTGACACTTCAACTTTTTATTGGTGCTTTTTGGTAGCAAAGCTTGAAATATTTGCCTTGTGTAGCATTAGGCAAATCTTTGATGCCTACATCCAAAAAGTTGAATCAAACTCTAAAAGATGTATACAGAGATTATGAGAGTGCTAACAAAAGAATGTTGCTCAAGTAAAAGAGAACCAATTAAACATAGGAGAAAGAATGCTTACAATTTTGTTCTTGTGAGTCCATGTTCACGTTCATTCCATCGTCGAACCATTGCCATTAGCTAGAGTTCCAAAGCATGTTCAAGTATAATCAATTTTTTTAAAAATGTTACTCAAGTAAAAGAGGTCCATTTAAACTCGAGAGCTACAGTGCTTACCTTTTATTCTGGTGGTTCCATGTCCATAATCACCCCACCATACAAAGCATTGCCATTAGCATCTAGAGTGCTGAAACATGTATTCTTAGATTTAGACATAAATTATGCACAAGCAAGAAAGTCTAATTAAAAATCAAAACAACTAGAAATGAGAAACATGTTGCATGATCAAAAGGTTGAATCAAACTCAAAAAGACAAAGAAAGCGAGAGCGTGTACCATTTTCTTCTGGTGGTTCGATGTTCAAATCTATCCCATGACTATAAATAATCTTTTCAGGTGGCATGTTTAAATCTATCTCATGGTTAGGGATAATCTCTCTAGGTGGCATGTTCAGATTTGAATCCATTAGTGATCTCTTTCCTCCTGTCCTATTTGCCATGTTTTCTCTAGTGTGGTGAAAGAAGAAAGGAAGTACTAGAGCCAATGGTGCATGCTAGAGCTCGAGTACCGTGCATTACGTGTATATGGCCAACAACTCGACAAGTAAGGAGTATTTAATCATGAGCTAAAAATTGGCGCAGGAAAATGATCATGCGCAGTAGGAAAATAGAGAAGTAGAATTTGAACCTAGATCTCTTGTTTCAGGAGACCAGCACCCACTATGTGGGCCAGTAACCTTCGTTCTTTTAGTGAATGAGTCTGACACTATTTAACAAAGTTAGAATAGTAAATAGAACATTTAATTAAGAGTTAATTGCACTGGGAGAACTTAAACTTGGGTGGTGGGTGCAGTTTAGTACAATATCTCGTAAAACGGTTAATCGGCCCCTTAAACTTGGTTTGCGGGTACAAATACGGTCCAATCCAGGCCACATCAGCACTTTGCTTACGTGGCCTGGATTGGACCGTATTTGTACCCGCAAACCAAGTTTAAAGGGGGAAACGGGGAAAATGGGCCAGGCCCGAGAGAGAGGAAGAGAGAGGGTAGAATGGGCCAAAACTTTTGGCCCAATAATTGAATTAGTTTTTGATTTATTCAAAAACTGATTTAAAAAGGAAATTCAAAAATAAAACAAATGCAGTCCAATAATTATGAGAAAATTCACATAGGTAAAACTAAATATAAGGAATCCACTGTAATAATTCCAGAGGTAAACTCCAAAAAATAATATTTGTTAATAAGAGCAACAACTAATAATTAGCAACACTACCTAAAAAATAAATAATTAAGTGAGAAACAAATAATTTTTTTCGTTAAAAGCAGATGATGTCACGACATGTTATTTTTAGTTAATATTTTATCTGGAAATTTTCTAAATTATTCAAATATTTTCAACAAATTTTGCTTATAATAAAGGAGATGTGAATTTTTAGCTTTTATTCTTTTGGAGTTTACCCCTGGAATTATTATAGTGGATTCCTTATATTTAGTTTTGCCTATGTGAATTTTCTCATAATTATTGGATTGCATTTTTTTATTTTTGAATTTCTTTTTTAAATCAGTTTTTGAATAAATCAAAAACTAATTCAATCATTGGGCCAAAAGCTTTGGCTCATTCTACCCTCTCTCTTCCTCTCTCTCTCGGGTCTGGCCCATTTTCTCGTTTCCCCTCTTAAACTTGGTTTGCAGGTGTAAATATGGTTCAATCCAGACCACGTCAGCACGCCACGGTGGCGAAATATGGCGACGTGGCCTGGATTGGACCGTATTTACACCCGCAAACCAAGTTTAAGGGACCGATTAACCGTTTTGCGAGATGTTGTACTAAACTACACTCACCACCTAAGTTTAAGGACTTCCAGTGTAATTAACTCTTTAATTAATTTTATGTTGGTATCCTAAAATCTATATATAAAAATGTTATCTAAAACGTCGACTTTTTTTAAACCGGAGAGTGCAGTAAGAGACTAATCTATCAGTAACATGACAGGTTGTACCATATCATAAACCTGCTCTGGAGCAATTTTACCGGCATTTGGTAACTCATGGAACCTTCTAAGGATTACCTTGCCAAGCAATGGAAAGGAAAACAAATGAACTTTTTTCCATCGCAAGCACGCCATTTAACGAGTTGGTGATAAGAACTGGGCTGTTGCTGGGTCAAACGTATCCGCCGACTACAGGTGCTGAAAGGACAAAAAGCAGAGATCAGGCAGGTAGAAATTTGGCAACTACTACTTCTACCTTTCAGCCGTCCGCAGAGACCATCGTCTCACTCACTCCCACTCCTGTCCTCCGCGTTCTTACGTCTTTCTCCACCACCTGCCCTTTTCCCACATCAAGATTCTAGCCATCATCTGGTAACACCACTCCATCCGTACACGGAAGCCGTCCTCCCCGATCAGTACGTACATGCCGTGGCAGCCGCGCCGCCCTGCTGGCCACCGCCGGCTCATGGCCACGTCGTCCCCAGCGCCGGCAGGCGACCAGGCAGCTGCAGGGCACGGCTCGAGCCCGGACGCGATGCGGATAATGGTGTCAGTACTGGTGGTGGTCATCTTCTGCACGCTCCTCTACTGCGTCTACTGCTGGCGCTGGCGGAAGCGCAACGGTACGTTCTTGGCTGCTGGAATTGAAGTACTGAAACTTGTGCTGATTTGAAGAATTCTCTTGGTCGCTTCAGCCGTCAGGAGATCGCTGATCGAGAGCCTGAGGCCGATGTCGAGCTCGGACCTGCCGCTCGTGGACCTCGCCTCCATCCACGCCGCCACCGGCAACTTCTCCAAGGCCAACAAGCTCGGCGAGGGCGGCTTCGGCCCGGTCTACAGAGTAATATATCAGTCCTTCACTATTCAAAGAACCAGTTGTTCTACTCAATCCTGCTCTTCTCCTTGAATTAGTCTCCTGCTCCTAGTCCAGTTAACATTTGTGCAAATCAATCTCTGTTCTCGTCATTCTTGTGCTGATCTGAACTTCCCTGTAATCGAAGGGCGTTCTGACCGGCGGAGCGGAGATCGCGGTGAAGCGCCTGTCGGCGTGGTCGAGGCAGGGCGCGGCGGAGTTCCGGAACGAGGTGGAGCTGATCGCCAAGCTGCAGCACCGCAACCTGGTGCGGCTGCTGGGCTGGTGCGCCGAGCGCGATGAGAAGCTGCTCGTCTATGAGTACCTCCCCAACCGCAGCCTCGACGCCTTCCTCTTCGGTGCGGTTCCCTTTCGGTTCCATCCCATCGGTAGCTAGCTCTCGCGGTAGTTGAAACCTGCGGCGTCGCGCCATCAATTCCGTCGTTTGGTTAATGGTGGCTAGCGATCGAGCGACCATGCAATTAATCGACCAATCGATTGTATTAATTAATCGATCGATTGGTTGTAACTTAAGCAACTAAATACTAACCATTTGATGCACACTGCGACCTGCACGTCACATGGTACACCCGATTTTTTCGGGTGGACAATGACATGTCTAACTAATTAGTTGCACAAGTTATTTCCAGTTGATTTACATTTTACAGAGTACGCTTTGCTGTGCTAGTTGATCAGCTGTGATTTTTATGTGGTGTTAAATTATTGTTAGACGCTAGCAAGAGCGCGCAGTTGGACTGGAAAACCCGGCACAACATCATCCTCGGCATTGCCCGTGGGCTGCTCTACCTCCACGAGGACTCGCTGCTCAAGGTAGTCCACCGGGATCTCAAGGCCAGCAACGTGCTCCTCGACAACAAGATGAGCCCAAAGATCTCCGACTTCGGCATGGCCAAGATCTTCGAGGAGGAGTGCAATGAGGTCAACACGGGCCGCGTCGTCGGTACCTAGTAAGTAATCCACCACAGCCTACTACTTCAACGGTTATATGATCGCGTTAATTACTCAACTGAATTTGGAATTCAAATTCAGCGGGTACATGGCGCCGGAGTTCGTGATGGAGGGGGTCTTCTCGGTGAAGTCAGACGTGTTCAGCTTTGGCGTCCTCCTGCTAGAGATCCTGAGCGGGAAGCGGAACGGCGCATTGTACCTCGAGGAGCACCAGCAATCGCTCATCCAAGATGTACAATCTCTCGAGCGTTTCGTCTCGCATGTCAAGAAGGTCAACCTGCGGTTAACTGAACTTCCTTTTTGACAGGCATGGAAATTGTGGACCGAAGAGCAGGCCACCGAGTTCATGGACCCGGCGCTCGGGCGATCCTACTCGAGGGACGAGGCGTGGCGGTGTTTCCACGTCGGCCTCCTCTGCGTGCAGGACAACCCCGACGTCCGGCCGACCATGTCCAGCGTCCTGCTCATGCTCATCAGCGACCACATGAACCTCCCTGCGCCCTCTCGGCCACCGTTGTTCACTAGGCTGAGGAGCTTCCCGACAACAATGCCTCCGTTTGCGACGAAGACCGAGTCGACGCTGTCGCCCCAGTCCATCAATGATGTCTCGATCACCGTCATCGAGCCGCGATGAGGTTGGTGCGCAAGCTAGGTGTTACATGGTACATACTGGCTGAAATTTTCTGAAGGCCATTGGTGGATTTCGTAGTTCTGAGAGTAGGTGCACACCGTACCACAATGTACAAGCTGACCGCAGATGGTCATAGTGAGATCCATCACAAATTGAGAGTAAGTGTAAACAGGATTTTCTCTGCTTGATTCATCTATTGATTCTGTTGGCAAGAGCAGTTTTGGAGTTTCAGTAACAACTTGGCAATTAGGATTGCGTAAGGAAATCCAGGTTTTGGTTTACAGAAGCTTTACCAGGTGGATTGTGACTTGAGGCAGTGGAGTGTGGACGAAGGTACACTGAATTTTTTTGAAACGAGAAAGGAGATTGCCCATTTCTCTCAGCCTTGTATTGTGACGTGACCATTCACCCTCGCTGCATCTGAGAAAAACTGTGACCCGAAAGAGGAAAACTTTACGACCTCCTGTGCTACTTTTGCCTACTTTTCTCACGGGGCGAAAGGTACTGTCAGGATATTCACACTGTATAGCTGTGGTTAGGGATAAGGGATACTAAGGCATAAGGGATAAGGGATAAGGGATATTCCCATGTGAAGGGTGACAACTAACAACCAGTCAGATTCAGAGCAGCCTTTTAGAGTTTGGTTCAATTTAAACTATGTTGTCTGGATTCAAATATGTGTTGGATAGTCAACTATGCGAAATGCTAACATGGATGGTATTTCACTTGTTCTGAAATGGATTTTGTACTCACCGTGTGTCTAGTTTATTTTCAAAGAGACTCACAACCTCCTAAGTTCTCAAACTAAAATGCAACACACCTCCAAAAGAGTTGACAGGTGTTTTCTATTGTGGCGTATGAGGAATTGAGAAATTTGTGTATTTCTCCTTGAGATCGATGTAATGAAGATATAGCAAGTTTTTAAGCCGTGGGATCCTTCGTGGCAAGGGATAGGAAAAAGTTATCGCAACTACCGCAAGCTATGGCGGAAACTCTTCTATAAATCATGGCTTGTCACTGTTGCAGAAATAGTTATCCAAGCCGCCTAATCACCGTCTGTGATATGGCTTATCATAGGCAGATTTTATTGAAATAGATATTACAGACGGATTTTATTAAACCACCTATTTGTAATAAATACGTTATAACAAATGGTTTTTAGCAAAAATAGTTGTGTTGTTTTAGATATAGTTTTTTTCAACTCTATAGACCCAACATCTCAGTGATATTTATTTGGAGCCCTCAACCCTCAACAGAAACCCTAATCTTCTCAACCCCCACCCACGCCACTCTCTCTCCTCTTTTCCTACCCGTGTGCAATGCCGCTCTCTCCTTTCTATCATCTCACTTCTCTCTTCTCCCTTGTGCAAACCTGTACGAGCAACTAGAGGTGCAAGGTCACGGCCATGGCGGTGGCCTCGCGCGCCTACCGCCGATGCCTCCACAAAAGCTCACTTGGAAGGATCGCCTTGCCGCCAACCTCACCAACAGGGTTGCGGTGCTCGACCAAGCTCTCCACGAGGCTGAGGTCCGCCTCCATGCCACCCTCGATGACTACATACATAGGGTCGGCTCACTGCTGCATGCCTCACTTCAATTTGTTGCAGGTTATTGTCTTGCTGAGATAGTGCTAATTGATCTTCTTTTGGGTTCTGCATGTGAAAGGCTAAGATGGTGAAGGCGAGGGAATCACTCACGCACACGTTAAAGAAGCTGGCTAGGGACCTCGCCAAGGTGATAGCTCTCTCATTTGTGATATGGATCGCACAATTGCACTCCTGCTTGCATTTTTTTACTGCTATGAAATGCTCTTCCATAAGTACTTCGCATTGAGACTAGTGTTTTTTTTTGTTTCCATGGCTGGAGACAATCAAGAGACACCCGACGTAGTCACGGATCGAGCGACAACACATCGTCCTCCAGCTCAAGGTGGCTGGATCTAGTGGTGGTGCGACGTCCCTGATCTCGAGGCAGCCGGATCCAGCAGTGGCACATCGTCCTCGAGCACAAGGCGGCCGGAGGTGAAGTAGCACTCCAATGGTGCTACCTTAGCTTTTCTTTAAACCGTATGTGATGTATTTTGTCATCAAACACTTTCACACAAACGGATTGAAACTCGATTTGAGAAGACATTTTTCACCGTCTGTGGTACTGGTATCAATGGTAGTGTGTTATAACAGTTTTCTTTTGCCATTTCAAATATGACATATATGTAGCGAGCTATATTATAATTTTGAGTAGGCATTATGATCTTATATGTTAGTTCTACATCATGTAAGAAAAAAAATGATCTATATCAATATATAAATTCATGGGGAGCTTTGGAGTTCAGTTAATATTTATTATCTAAGACCCAACTTAAAATTTAAGGAGACTAAATGATAAGAAAGTAGAGTATAAAATAAATACATTGTTTCATAAATTCGAAGAAAATCAACATAAGTAGCATAACGGAGCTACTCCCTCTATTCAAATTTGATAGGTGCCTTTCGTTTTACCATTTGTTCAAATTTGTAAGGCGTAGCTCCTCTTCCAAGCCCAGCTTTCTTCTATTCTCCTGTTTTTACCCCTCCGCCATACATGCACGCGGTGACTCCTTGTAATACTCTAGTGTTAACATAACTGCACCGCCTGCAAACATCTTAGTCAGTTCACAATTGGCAGTGTAGTCAAGTCCAAGAGATGATCATGAACACCTGCGAGCCCGATGACGACGAGCGCGGCCACAACGAGCATGGCAGCGGCGAGCGTGGCCACAGCGAGCACAGTGACTGCTTTAGAGAGGTGTAGAGTATCAACCCTTATAAGGTAGTCTCTCTCCACTTCAACTAGCAATGTAGGACTAAGTTCTAACAGGTTAAGTGGGACGCTGCACTAGGAACCGTCTATACAAATGGAACGTCTGTGCTATTTGTACAGACGGTTCGCTTTTGGAATCGTCTGTGATACTTTCTTTATAGATGGCTCCGAAGAGACATCTATATAGGAGAGTCCTATAAATAGATTTTATAGTAGTGCAAAGTGGTCTCAGACCTCGACGTCCTGCTGGACACGCTCTGTGGCGATCCATTCGTGGACTCCTTCAACGTAGACCTCTTTGTACCAGACTCTAGACTTCGGCTTTGTGCCTCACTCAGATGACTTGTTGCTGAATCTGAGGCTTGATATCGACTTTGTCCCGAATTCGCAATCTGAGATTGACGTCGACTTTGAGGTTGCCACCAAGGAATCGGTTGAGGCGTGGATCAAACAACCCAAATAGCGGACAGCAGAAACGCGTATGGATATGTTAAAACACCTCCTACCAGATTTCTATTGATTGAACTATGCACTAGTTGTGTCAAGCTTCATGTATGCACTGTTTTTTTTGTCATTTTGGATCTACGCCCTGAAGAGATGGAGCAGCATATACGCAGGACACAGTAGACATAATTCCCCTTTCTCTCCTACATTCAGATGTGCATATTCATCCTGCATATGCATGTATGATCATTCTTTTATTCTTGAGTTTGGCAAAATTATTTACAATTTTTTGGATTAATTAGCAAGTTCATGCACATGCACATTTGAGGAAATATTTTCATGAAGACCTTTCCAGAGTTTGTTCATTAGCAAAAAACCAATCACATTTTCTTCTAGATGCGGTACATTAGACAAGTACAAGAATAAAAACTTTACATGCTCATTAACACAAGACTACAAAAATTAACTCATCGACAAAATCTAGGGTTTCTTGAAAAATCTACGGGTCACACTACAAACATATTGGTAGATCACCAATTCTCTTCAAAGATTGCTTCTTTCTATGGGGAATTACATAGTGTTGACCACCCTTCTCACGTATGGTCTCTCTCATGCAAGCCTGTTGAGTTAAAACACACGATTAGACGCTATCGTCAGATATTCTTCATAGACTTGGATCACCTTGTTGATGATATCTTTGACATTTTGTATCGATGACTTCTAAAACAAGGATTGAATTACTGCAAAAATAAACCTAGATCCAATGTATTAAGATCAGGAGAATTATGAGGCTAGCACATCAAACGGATGTCAAACCCATCTTCTTGTGCTACATGACAGAACTTTTCGTTGTGTATAGAAATGTGGGTTTTGGAATTGTCTTGCTGTATGAATATAGGCATTCTGAAAGTCCTCAAGGGGCCATTCTTTTTTATGGCAGACAAGACATTGTTAACCAGAAAAGTTCGGCTAGTTTCCTTAGTAACTGGTGTCATTGCCTTGGTGATCATTATTCCGGCTGGTCTGTTTACACTTTTCTTCTTCGCTGGCTCCATGAAAGTGAAAGGAAATATGCCCAACTTTCCTAAAAATGTCTCGTTGCCTTGATCATCAAATCTTGGTCGAGCTATTGCCGCAAGAAACATGACCTTCTCAATAAAATTCTTGTTTTTCAAGGTCCTTTGCGGTTTGTCTTCATCAAGAGCCAAATAAAATTTCTGACACTTCCTCGTCCTGAGTACAAGCCTTAAAAGTTGTTTCGTGAGGTATGATATCAACTTCTAGCATGGACAAGCAAAAACGCACATATGATTTCTTGTTTTCTTCGGTCAAGATAAGTTTATGTCATTTCTATGCTGCCGAAATATCCCATCCTTCAAATGTCAAAACAATGTGCTCTTGGGGATGTGCAAAGCATTATCTAGATCTTGGATGGTTGTGTGATTATTAAGCAGCACATCACGAATGGCTTGTGAGTCAACGTGCACTCTTTTACGCCCATATACTTTTGCACTCCCACTACAAGTAACATGCACTCCACCCCCACGATACCCTTTCTCCCATATACGCTGCACAACCCTTAGTGGAACCTCGGTATTACTGATTTCGTCACTCCATGCTTCAAGGTGCCGTGTGTAGTTCTATCTACAAGCAATGTGTAGATGGCTCTATGTTGATTATCGATTAAGATGTTCCTTCTATGAATATTGCCATCTATTAAAAAATGATTGAAATCGCCAACATATACAGATAGAGCAGCCTGCGGCGACAGATCAAGCAAGCACAAAACTAAACAGGTGAATCTAAGAAGCATAAATACTCCATGGAGTACTAATCTGAGAAGCAAAAAAAATTCTGAATTATGCATGTCCATCCATGGAGTGCTAATCGGAGAATCAGCCACTGCAATTTTGGAGTACTAATTGCATCTTTGGCAACAAAAGAACAGAGTACAGAATAAGTGAAAGACTAAGGGTTGGAGAGTCTAGCTACTTCCGGCCAAAAGGTTGACACAATTAAATCAAAAATTGAGCAGCATTACTAATCACATGTTCATCGTCTGGTAGCCATAAAAAATGAGCAGAATTACTAATCACATGTTCATCGTCTGGCGATGATCAAAAATGAAATTTACGGTACTCCAGCATCTCGTCAAGCGGCAGATTGGCAACCAAAGAACAAAATACAGATCTGCAATATTTGATGAGCTAAGAGGGGTTACCGTGGGTGTCAAGCGTGCCTCCTTCTTCCGTCTACCGCAACACCTTCTTCAACTATGCACAAATTTGCGTTATGCGATGCAATCAGAATAGATGAAACATGAGTTAGGCTATGCACAAGAAGCTTTGATGGAATTCATCCCAAAATAGGTTTCGTTGAGATCATGCAATCCTTCTTCAATCTCCTCCCAATTGAAAGGAGCGTTCAAATCACTGGACACCAAACATTGCTACTCCTATGGAGCATGCTACGGGAAGAGATATCAACAGAGGAGAAGGGAGGTTAAGAATAAGGCGAGTATACATGCCGGTATTTATAAGAAGGGAAGACGAAGAGAATTGGGACGAAATTCTGACGCGCGTTGCGAGCTGCCGAGATTAAGAAATTCTTTTAGCGCCGCGATTTGAAAATTTTGGACGATCTGGAGCATTTGGATAATCTCGCGCAGGTCGCTAAGCCATTACATGCACCATGTAGACGCTCGGTTTGTGCGCGCGGTGACTGCGTCCGCGAGGACAGCGTGGCGACAGAGCGCAGCGGGTGCGGCGCACATTTCATGCAGACTCGGGACGCGATTAGCAATTACGGGCTTGATTAACAGTAATTAGGGACATGATCGTCCTTTTTCGTCCGCGTTGGTCTTCAGGAGGATTCAAAATACGCCTAACAAATTTTCACAGAGGGAGTATCACAGTTACAACAATAGTCGATACAATGGTCGGTTGTAGTTGTGATCGCGGGATTTCGTTCAGTCATGTAGTGTTTCGTGTCTGAAAAGGTTATAACAGAGCTATGGTAGAGTTTCAGCGGGCTATTTAAAATATTAGCAAAGCTATCATAGAGTTACAGCGGGCTATTTAAAATATTGAGATACTCTGTCTATCCAGAAAAGTAAGAAGTATTTTGATTGATGAAGATTAGAACCTACAATTGTATGTCCCTAGTCCCTCTCATTTGGTGACATGATGTGAAACAGTAGCCAAACAGGGCATCATTAGAACAAATAAATTTTGCAGAAAAAATGATGAATTCGATATGAAGGAAAGAAAACTCACTAGTGGCGTTTATGATGTAGGGTTGGTTTATATGAACTTTTCAAGAATGAAAATTTCCTACTTCTTTTGGAGTATTTTAACATGAAGTTCGACCCCATTTATAATTCCCATGAGAGTTCTAGTGTATTCACGATATTTTCCTTTTATTTCTCCCTCTCACTGGCAAGCAGCTAGATCCAATATTTTGCAATTTTTCCTGTGAGATATCCGAGCAGACTTTGTTGCAAATTATTATGGTTATGCTTCCGATAGAGTTTAGCAATACCATGATATTCTGATCCTGCATTTTGATATTCTTGTGCTTTATATATATATTGGTTTTATAGAGTCTTTTGTTGGATGCTCCCTCCAGTTCATAAAAATATAATGTTTTGGACATTTACACAGTCTTCAAAAATATAATTTTAATCATTAGTTTTTATTACAATACATGTATAAAACCTAGAAAAATTATAATACTATAAAAATACTTTTTAAGATAAATTTACACATATAATTTTCAAGTATCAATTCTAAATGTCGAAGCCGATACCGATAAGGTTTGACTGAAATTATTCCAAAATATCGTGTTTTCTAGAACTGCCGAGATTAAACTCATATAATTTCACTTAAGGATCAACATGGTACCAAGACCACGTGCTTAGGTTCTGGTGGAAAGTTTAAAGACAAAATGGTGCCGATACCTACAAAAGGAAAATGGCTCACATTGAATAGGTAGTCCCTGCATGCCTGCTACTCCAGTAAGCAAACAAGTGGTCTGTCTATTAGGCCATTTTACTTGGCTAAAAATTTAGTGTAGTTTAATTGACGGTTCATTACGCAAACTTAAACTTTCGTCAAGCAAATAAACTAGTACGGGTTAATGGGTAGGGTTGGTGAGTCGGTCTGACCGGACCAACTTGCATCCCTACTAACTAGGGACACAAAATGAAAAGAAGAAGAAACCGACTGCCGGATCTCGAACGGATAGGATCAACTCGGTTACAACTCCAGATGAACCCGTGTTGATCCTGGTCACCTAGCTTCGCTGGTCTCATTGGGTGATGTTACGTCGCCGTCGCCGCCTTGCTCCGGAACTGTTCCGGTGCACCGCTCCGGCGACTGAGTTGCCTCTACTCGCTGGTGACCAACGTCTTCAGTTACCCATTGTGGTGCTTAGGTCCCAGTCCGGCAACTATTCCCCCACTACAAATCAAAGCTCTCCTCTCAGATCTGGCCGCTCCAGGGCCTAGTTTACTGATGCGGGCAACCAGGCGACACCAAATTATGCTAGCCAGCGATTTCTCCAACCTCCAGGTTGTTGGGACCAGATGGAGGCCCTTTCCACCGGAGAGTCCTCCACAAAGTCATGATCATCCATTGTAGCTTTAGATGATCCAGCAACTATGATCCAACGATACAACGGTCTTTGATGATCCAATGGTTAATCAATCAAATGTTAACATCATCCAGGTATAGTTCTCAATTTGTTTGTTTCAAAACTCTGCATTTTAGGATTCCCCTAACATTAGAAGCATCATATAAAAATAGCGAAATACGAGGATTGTTATGAAAAATAGACAATGTAAATCATATTAAACCTAATGTTCATTGCATATTGAGCGTTTAGAAACCTCATTATTTTCGCTGACTCACCAAACTGTGCTTCGGGAAGTTCTTTTAGTCCACACACTCTCATCCACCTCTTGCACAACTTCAGCATGTGTTTGTAAATCTTCTTCGGAATCATTTCATGGCACATGTTCTTGTGTAAAATCTTTCCTAACTCGATTATGTGAACTTTTTTGTTTAAGATTTTCTCAAGAGGAACCATACTTTTCTCACCTATCATATTTGCGGCACCTCTCAAAATATAGCGAGACTTAAGACGAGTCCAAACATGCACTAGAGCATTATCAGATATATATGTTCAATAATACTAGTATGAGGGGGCTAATTTACTACTCTTCGATTTAAGCAAACATAAATACATTGCTTTATAAGAAAAACTCACCGTCTTGGAGGAAAGAGTGGAATAGAGGTATGAATGGAGAATAGAAAGGGTCGTGAGGGTTTTGCAGGTACCTATTGTGCTGCGTGATAACCTTTTGCCTGCCGCACGGCTGACAACAACTGCAAGGCCTGTCAAGCCATCGTGGTCTTGGGGCGCGATAGAGACCTATCATGCAGCTCCGGCGTGACAATAGGTTATCACACAACAGAGGCGCGACAGGTCACTATCACGGCACCACGCCGTGATAGGTGGTCTGTAGCGGCCGAGCTCATGGGCCTGACGTTCTATCATTGGAGGCACAATTGGTGGCCGTCGCGCTTTCATAACGTGATAAATGTTACGTGTCATCGGTCTAGGCTGTTTTGGGAATAAAATTTATAATTACGTTTTGGAGGGGCTTAAATTTGCCGATGCTGGTCGACGGAGGGCTAAAACAGCCATTTTTCACCCTGTAACTTCTCTGTCCTCTCGGCACTTCTATACAAATGGGGCTGTTTGCCATTATCTAAGAAAATTACATGATAGTATCAAAAAGAAGAAGAAAAGGCGAGAGCAATATCCGGTTGTACAACAAGCAGCTGGTCCTGGCAGTTGTCGGAGTTAAATCCAATGGCGGCGTCAAGATGCAACCGTGAACGGAATGTCGGGATGAGACGTGTTCGAGTTTAGCTCGGCCTCGCCGGCGCTCACGTCCGTCCGCCCGTCCGTCAGCGTACGGTGTCAGCCAACGACGACCGGCGGCCCATCGTCATCAAGTCGAGACCAAGAGCAGTGAGAGCAGTAGCAGCCCGTGCTAGTACTGATCTGTGGATCAGTTAAGTCATCAGTTAATACATGCCGGTCACATCATCTCACTAGTAGCTAGCTAGTACAAATACTGATCAGTGGACAGTTAATGCACGCCAGCCACATTATCTCCTCGTCATCATCAACATTTAACGCACGGCCTTAATGACGACGCAGAGAGGACGGCATGTTACAGCGACTCCCGCGGCAGCTAGCGAGGAAACGTCGCTCCCGCGTCGAGTGGCGTGTACCTGGTGCTGGGGCCCACATGGCCACAAGCATGAGAATCGGAGGAGTAAGGCTGGGATTGAGATGCAACGCACCTAGTTGTTTTGATCATCATGCACACTGGACCGCATAAAAGAAGCATCAACACCAATATGCTTGGTGAGCTCATACGTCACAGGATCATGGGCAATACTGATAGCACCTGTACTGTCAGACAAAAGAGGAGTAGGTGTAGTGACAGAAACACCAAAATCCTCAAGCAACCACCGTAGCCAAATCACCTCTGCTGTCAAAAGAGCCATAGCACGCAACTCAGCCTCGGCACTCGAACGGAAAACTGCAGTCTGTTTCTTCGTCTTCCAGGCAATGAGAGAACCACCAAGAAAAACACAATAAGCAGAAAGCGACCGGCGATCCGAAGGATCACTAGCCCAGGTAGCATCCGAGTAGGCCTGAAGCTGCAACGAACTGGAGCGTGGAAAGAAAAGATGGCGAGAGATAGTCCCACGAAGATATCGTAGAACGCGAAGAAGGTGACTGTAGTGAACCGAAGTGGGAGTAGAGACGAACTGACTTAGAAGGTGAATAGGATATGAGATATCCGGACGAGTGACAGCTAGATAGACAAGACTCCCAACAAGATGACGATAGCGTGTCGGATCAGACAGAGGCTCACCATCAGAAACTCGGAGGTGGACATTGAGCTCCATCGGAGTCTCAACAGTGCGCTCATCAGTAAGAGCAGCACGAGCAAGAAGATCATGAATGTACTTCTCTTAGGATATGAAGAAACCATCAGATGTAGAAGAAACCTCAATGCCAAGAAAGTAGCAAAGAGGACCAAGATCAGACATAAGAAACTGCTCACTAAGATGAGCCTTTACGAAGGCAATGTACTCAGAGTCATCGCCAGTGATGATCATGTCATCGACATATAGAAGAAGAAGAGTCCGACCACGGGACGAAAGGTGGACAAAGAGCGCGGGATCATGAGCACTTGCTGAGAAACCAGCAGTAGTGACCACTGAGGCAAAACGCTCAAACCAAGCACGAAGGGCCTACTTAAGGCCATAAAGAGAGCGACGAAGACGGCATACCATGCCGTTAGGAACAGAATACCCAGGTGGTGGCTTCATGTAGACCTCCTCACGTAACTCGCCATTAAGGAAGGCATTCTTAACATCAAGCTGAGAGACAGACCAGTGGCGAATGGAAGCCACAGTAAGAAGGGTGCGAACAGTGGTCATGTGGGCCACAGGAGCAAATGTCTCATCGTAGTCACGACCATGCTCCTGCTGAAAGCTACGGGCCACAAGACGAGCCTTGTAGCGCTCAAGAGAACCATCAGAGCGAGTCTTAACCTTGTAGACCCACTTACAAGTGATGGGACGAACACGGGGAGGAAGGGAAACAAGATCCCACGTGTTAGTGCGCTCAAGAGTAGCAAACTCCTCTGCCATCGCTTGCTGCCATTCGGGATGAACAACAGCATCACGATAAGAAGTCGGCTCAAAAGAGCAGCGCCAGAAAAACCATAGCGCTCAACAGCCGGACGCGGATGGGCGCGCAAGCCATAGGTAGGAGGAGGCGGCACAGCACCATGAGAAGGGGACAAAACGGTCGAGGAAGACGGCTCATCAGGAGAAGAGGACTCATCAGGAGAAGATGACTCATCAGGAGAGGATGACCCGCCAGGAGAGGGCGACACATCAGGATCTACAACTGGCGGACGACGAGTGTAGTGAAAAGGTAAGGAGGGAATAATGCAAGGAGGAACCACCGGGGGAGCCTCAGGAGACAAACGAGGTGGGGACGGCGGTGTGGTGTCCATAACAGGAGTACGGGCAGGCAGAGTGGGAGGGGTGGACGAGGGCAAGACACTGGTGATAGGTGCGTCAGGAAAAGTCAGAAAAGAAATATCCTCAACAGAGGAAACCGAAGAAGAAGAAGAACGCGGATAGAAAGGAGGAGACTCATCAAAAGTCACATCCCGAGAGATTCGCATCCGACGACTGACAGGATCCCAACACCTATAGCTCTCGTGCTCATCACTGTATCCTAAGAAGACACACTCAACGGACTGAGCAGTCAGTTTGGTGCGTTCACGGGGGGCGAGAAGAACGTAGCAAACACAACCAAACAAACGAAGCGCAGAGTAGTCAGGAGAACGACCACAAAGATGCTCGAGAGGGATGCCACCCTGCAGAGCAGAAGAAGGTTGAATGTTGATGAGATAGGTGGAAGTGGAAACAGCCTTAGCCCAAAAGTGAGGGAGAAGAGAGGTGGAGATCATCAACGCACGAGCCGTCTCAAGAAGGTGACGATGCTTGCGTTCCGCAACACCATTCTGAGCGTGAGCACTAGGATAAGAGAACTGAGCAAGAGTGCCTTGCGCAGCAAGAAATCCGCGCAGCGAACGGGAGATATACTCACCAGTAGAATCAGCACGAAAAACACGAATAGGAGTAGAAAACTGGGTATGAACCATAGCAACAAACTGCTGATAGATAGAGAGAACCTCACTGAGAGAAGACATAAAATAGATCCAAGTGTAGCGAGAGAAATCATCTATAAAAATAATGTAGTATCGATGACCCCCTTTCGAAACGAAGGGAGCCGGACTCCAAACATCTGAATGAACAAGATCAAAAGGACGCTGAGACACTGATTCACTACGAGGATAAGATAACTGAATCTGTTTACCAAGCTTACAACCCTGACAATCTAAAGAGACATCTCCTGAGACGGACCCTAAAAGACCACGACGAACTAAAGACGATAGGCGAGAGCCACACAAATGACCAAGACGATGATGCCACTGCCGAAAAGAGCCTGTAGACAAGGAGGCAGAAAGACTGGCGGCGGTGGCAGCGGGAGGAACGTGAAGCCAGTCAAGCTCCCAAAGGGCCTGTGAGTCACGGCGGCGAGGGCCAGCCCCAACCAGAGCTCCCGTGTGGCGGTCCTGAACACAACAAGAATCGGCGTCAAGAATGACGCGACAACCAGAGTCAGTAATCTGACCAGCAGAAAAAAGCTGCATGGTAAGCCGAGGAACATAAGCAACAGAAGAGACATGAAAAGATGAAGTCCTAAGATTGCCGCGACTAGCAACAGGAAGAGAAGTACCATCAGCAGTAAGAACATGAATAGGAGAATCAAGAGATCTAATAGATGACAACATAGAAGAATCAGAAGTCATACGGAAAGATACTCCAGAATCCAGAATCCACGGGGAGGTACCTGATGGAGAAGAGGGTGGTCTCTCAGTGCTAGAAGGTTCAGTAGCAGAACCTGCAGAACCTGTCGAGGAAGAGCCCGAAGCCGCAAGCAGACGCTTAAGGTGCGCAATATCCTGCTCAGTCAGGGACACAGCGGAAGAGCTCGAGGTAGAAGCACCAGTCCCGGTAGAAGAGCCGCGTGAAAGGTGCCGCTTCCGCTTGTAGCAGGTAGACTCCATGTGACCGGCCTTGTTGCAGTAGGTGCAGTGAGGACGACCACCACCAGAAGGACGGCCTCCACCGCCTGTGGGAGCCGGTAGATGAGGCGGAGCAGTAAAGCGGGAAGCAGCCGGTGCAGCAGTCGGTGTAGCAGGTGAATGAGCAGTGAGCACTGAGGGAAGCTCCAGCAGACCAGCGCCATGCAGACGAGTCTCCTCAGCGCGGATCTCGGTGAGGGCCTCCAGAAGAGACCCGAGGCACGCACGCAAAGAGCTGGGCGCGCCGCGGCTCAAACTCCTTACGGAGCCGAGACAAGAACTCATAAACACGCTGAAACTCCAAGTCCGAGCGAACAGCCTGACAACACGGACAGGAGCCACAACCAGCAGTGCGGAGAGAATCGAGCTGACGCCAGATAGCAGAACTCTGAGCGTAAAACTCATCGACAGTGGCATCATCCTGCTGAAGTGCGTGCTCCTGGCGAACCACGGACAGGTACAGAGCGTCACCGGATGGCTGATAACGCTGACGAAGGTGAGTCCATATCTGAAAGGCCGTAGAGAAGCCCACAATCTCATAAGAAAACTAGGATATGACACTGGCACAGAGGACGGCGGCAGACCAGGCATCATCATCAAGCCACTGAGTATAGGCAGTGAGCTCATCACGATAAGTGTCTAGAGCCACCTGGTAGTCCGAAACCTGCTGATTGTAGAGAGCAACAGCAGCAGCATCAGCAACCTTGGCAGCATCGACATCAGCCTGAGTGGCACCCAAGACAGGAGCCGGCGGTGCCGGTGATGAAGGCTCAACAGGGGCAATAGGACACGGCGGACAGGAGACCTCGCCGGAGAGAACACCCCAAAGGTGAAGACCACGCATGTGAATGCACATGTGGGCGACGAATTCGGTGTAGTTAACACCGTCGAAGATCACCGGGCAACGAGAGATGGAGACGAAGCCCGAAGACGAAGACATGGTTCCTGTTTTTTTGTCTTTTTTTTTGCTTTTGGCTTATAAACCGACGCGTTACTTTGTTCTGAGAGAACAGAGCACGCGGATGGGGGGGCCAGCAAGCGGCGGGGGCGGCCGGGGGACGGCGGCCGGCGGGGAAGCCGGTGGAGGACGGCGGCGACGGAGGGGCGCCGGCGGCGAGCGGGGTCGGGGAGATCGAAGGGCGGCGGAGCCGACGGGCGACCAAGCGGCCGGTAGGGGAGGCCGGCGGCGAGCGGGGCCGGGGATGCCGAGGGGCGGCGGGGCTGGCGGGCCGGTGGTCGCACGGGGAGGGCAGCTGGCGGCGGGGCCGAGGACAGCGGACAGCCGGGCAGCAGGTGGCGGGGGACGGGGGGAGACCGGCGGGTGGCCAGGGAGGCCGGCGGGCGGCCGGAGAGCGTGAGCGGCGGCGGTGGAACAGCGGGTAGGTTAAGAAAACCCTAATTGCTCTGATACCATGTTAGGGAAATAGAAACTTGATCTATTGCACAGCCCAATAGACATATATATAGTACAAGATGACTTGGAATACAAGGCAAGTATAGAGCCTACTATATCTCTAACAGCTACCTCGTGTGCAAGGGAAGATCAGTAGGCTGATCAGAAGTGCTCAAGCTTTATGTATTCCATGGCCACGCCAAAACGTATGATGCATGCAACTTACCAATTCCTGTGCCTAGTTCATGTACATGTAATTACTTTAAACTTTTCTTCTTAACCAAAATTCCAGGTCATACATACAGATGGTATCCCATTGCACTCTAAGTTAACTCAAGAGATCCTTGCTTCAGATGACAATCAGAGGCCTGTGAAGAGAAGGGATGTAGGCAATGGCAGCCCACCATGTCCATTTGCAAAAGTTTATAGCAACAATGAACATATGATAACTTCACGATATTAGCAAAGTAAGTAATTCTTATGTCAGCATTTTGTACAGAAATGGAAGCTCCTTTTTGTATTCTTGTCGAGAGGCTAGTTGTTTCCATGCCTGCAATGGTCGTGGGGAGGGTGCTTCCCAGCTGCAAGCGGGTGCAAGCTGGGGGCTAGTGTTATTGCCCTCTAGTTTAAATTATTATGCAGTGGTTATCTTGTCTAGTTCTTAAAATATCTACCTCTGGATAGTTGTTCTAGGCTTGCATCAATGGAGGATTGGAGGTGTACCCATGGTAAATGGAAGTGACCCCATTAGAGCTCTCCACTGGCTTCACCCTTTGCAGACATATAGCAGCACTTAGCACCTATTGTTCTAACTACTATAACTTGAACTAGCCTTTAACGGTTTTAGATGATAGGGCATTACACTGGTTTACTTTGTTTGCGCAATACAGTGGGCACTTATGTAGTTGTAGACATTTCCTTTGAAGTTGCAGGACTTCTCAGTTACTAGCTTGGTGAAGTAAGAATATAGCATGAAGGGCATTGCTCATGAATGATACTGTTGCTATTTCTGACTATCTTGTGAAAGGAGATGGCTCCTTACTAAACACGGGAAACTCCCAAACTTATTTCTGGACTATCATTCAAACATCAAACTTTCTAGTTTCTATTCCTGATTTTTGTTTACTTTAACTAGAAATAAGTTTCTAAAAGCAGCTTGATGTTTCATATAGGTTAATACAAATACCTGATAGCATTTTTTGCAATACAGCATGGTGGACATCAGACTGTATATTGTTAGCTGAAGTGAAGCAGTTTTCTGACTAGCTTTTATTGCTGGAGTACTAGAGATGCAAATTTAGTGGAGTTTTGCTATACTGAAGTGAAGCAATTTGCTGAAGTACTGAGGAAGGCCGAAATGGATTGGCTGAAGAAGTGGACTGGTTGATGTTGATGAATGATCGTCTCTGTACTGGAATGTGCTTATTTGTGTGGATAAAGATTGTCTAGAGCAAATTTGTATTGCCATGCTATTGAGAATTAGTTGCTGCTATTTTTCATCTATAGGCCACCTCAGAAATTTCCAATTTTGATGTAATATATTTGTTTGCTCACCTAGTATATTTCAGTTTAGAAGGCATTTTTCAAAATATCCTCAACTATTCTTTTGAGGCATATTCTGTAATAGCCTTATAAAGTGATCTTTTGAGGCATTTTACCATAATGCCTTAAAATTCTATACAAGGTGTTTTAAATTTTGCCTTAGTATAGACTTTTTAAGGCATTTTTTAAAACTGCCTTCTGTTACATTTCCCTTCCCCAACCTTTTTAGCATTTTCTAAAATGGTTCTGAAAAGTTTTTAAGGCTTTTTTTACTTAAGAAGGTATATTAAAATGCCTCCTAACTTCCGCCGTGTTGTAGTGCACCGAACCATGCATGCATCTAATCACAGAGAATAAGTATAACCCATCTGCTAATCATCCACGGTGCATATAAGCATGCATTTGCATGCCCGTTATCTCCGCGCCGCCACGGAGCCGGTGGTTCTGTAGGTCAGTGTTTCTGGAAGCGGAAAAATGGAGCCCAGCTTTTCCATGCTTCTAGACGCGGGCGCGCGATTAATCGTCATTGCCGTGGAAAAGAATGAGGTTCGGATTACGCGGGCATTCTTCCTGCCACGAGCGTTCTTTCCCTATCGATCAGCTAGGTGCCTAGCTATCAAAGGCTTCTGCTTCAACCTGTTCAGCTGCTGGGACTGACTACAAATTGAGTAGAATTTTCTGTCGGCTTTTTATAGAACGATAGCCTACGGTAGGCTATCTATAGACCGATTAGCCGACCTGTCGGTCTACAATTGATCAATTGAGCGTTATCGGCCAGTGGTTGGCCAACACGTGTCATAGTTATTCGACTAAATAGTGTCAAATCGAGTAATTGTGGACTCACATGTCTTTTATTCTATAATTTTCTGGTTGATGACTGATTGGTAGTGTCAAATCGAGTAATTGTGGACTCACATGTCTTTTATTCTGTAATTTTTCAATTCATGTTTTAGTTTTGACATTTTTAGGAAAAAGTATTTCAAAAAAATTCCCTCGATTTTCCCCATTGGAATATAATGCCTTTTGCTTCACCAATACTGCGCCCACAATCGTCACCGTGAACCCATAAACCCGTGAGCCCTTTCACCTCGGTGAAATTAGCCGAAGAGGTGCTCATGAGCGCTTCAGATTACATGCACAAATTACTGCCGCATGCTAAACACTGTCTATCTCATCAGCCCCTGTGCGATAGTGTCCTGTCGTCATCGCTAGGCTGCTTAAACCATTCCCCTAGCATGTCACCACAACCGCCTCAGTGCCTCATGCTCTTCCACAGCTCGATTTGTCGAGCTCCTCCGTAGCAAGAGCCGGGGCTCGTCATCCTCGTTCTTGCCTCCTGCCTCTGAGCTCCGCCTGCTAAATGCCTAATAGATGTAGAAGGAGGTGGTTGGAATGGCCATTAGCATATTTGGAGAGAGGCGAACAGGGGGGAGAATAGAGAGAGCGAGTGGAAGGATTTATCGGGTCATGCCTCATTGACAATTATAACAAACATGTTAGCATTTTGACCCATGTAAGCCATGTCATCAGCTAAAACCACCATTTAAGCCTCCCTTGCTCAGTGTAGCGAGTTTATGGACATAATGTTTAGTTTCGGATTTATAGCATATAGGACCTAATTGCACGTACCTTGCAAGCTTATACACTTATGTGGCAATTTACTCTATCATTATTCTTGTATTTTTATAATTCTGCGAACGAAAGATAGCTCTAATTTAGTTTTCGTACCAATATGTTTAACTCTAAAGAGCCTAGACTCCATATAGTTAGTGTTTCTAATTTTGTATGCATGTGATGAATTAATTGATGAAATGTTGAATACTTATTGACTTGTTTTTTCAATTTCAATCTGGATTCGCTACTGCATTCGTGCATTCTTCATTTAGATAATGGGGACAAAATTATTCCTCAAGACTGCATCAAGTTAATATTGAGTTATTCCTGACCTCTATAAAATGCGCACAGCCACAAGTTCAAAACAAAACAAAAAAAGTTTCAAGCAGCCCAGCTGCAACCGGTCTTACAATAATGGAAATATCATAACGTGAATGACCAAGCAAAGCAACAACTCCTCAAGCCGCACAAAAATGGTGACTAAACCCCCACCCATGCTTGGCGAAGAGCTCCATCAAAAGCCGGTGACTCAGCTGTAAGGATAGGCTCCCGCCCTTTCGGCCGTTGCATAGAAGACCATGCTGCAACTAGTATGTACTATTGTAAATTGCCTGTAGAGGATTATAGAATTTATGCTTGTCAATTATTTCTATATAACTAAATAGACCAACACAAAATAGTTGCCCCTGATAGGATAAGGGCACGAAGGCCTTTGTGTAACCCACTAAGCCAAAGCCCAAATAGATTATTAATGCTAGTAGGAGGGTTCAATCCTGAGGCTGCTTTTGTGACTTGCCATGCGAAACGAGCTACTAGGAAGTCAAAAACAAGTGATGAATAGTTTCATCCTGGGAACAAAAGCAACATCATGGATTGCTCGTCCAATTCCTCCTTCGTAGGCTATCCTTTGTAAGAGTTACTCCCTAAGTAGGTAGCAGAGGAAGATCTTAATTGTGAGAGGACACTTTAACTTTCATATATTTCTATTTGCTATTGGCACATCCTGATTTGCGAGCATAGTATACAATGACTTAACAGAGAAATCGCCGTTTTGATGTAAGTCCCATGTGAAACTATCTTTGTCCTAAGTCAAATATATGTCAGTCGCTCTTATGGTAAGCTCGTACACGTCCAAATTTTTTTGCCCTACTTTGTCCCACTGAAAAGAATTGTTCTGTAGGTTGGAGCTCAACACTTGTGCCACTGTAGAATATTTTTTGTGAGCTAGGTTAAATAACCTTGGATACTGAATGCGCAATGGGTTATTAGCTAGCCATGTATCTAACTAGAACTGTATTTGGGAACCATCTTGGAGATGAAAAGTCCCATATCAGAATAAAATATTTTTTACTTTCATCAAGCCATACCAGAAATGGGAGTCTCCTAGTTTGCTCACTATGTGCGTAAGAGCCTTGTCTTTTATATATTTTCTCCGGAGCAGAGTTTGCCAAAATCCCTCGTCAATGAAAAGTTTGAAAAGTGATTTTTTAATAAGCTTATGTTTTTTATGTCTAGGTCCTAAATACCTCGGCCGCCTTGATCTTGTGGCCTACATAGAATACTCCAAATAGCAAGCCTGTATTTCGTCTTATGCTTGTCACACAGTCAGTAAAGGTTGATCAGAAGTAATTGAGCCGACGAAGGAACCCTTGTGGTACCTCAAAAAAGGATAGCATGAACAAGGCAGGCTGCTCAAGACATAGTTAATGAGAACTAGCCACTCACCATAAGAGAGATGTTTTCCTTTCTAGCTACTCAGCCATTTCTCAAAGCAATCCTCTACACCTTTCCATTCTGCATTCTGGAGCTTCCGTAATGAATAGGAATGCTAAGGTAGTGGAAGGGGAAATTCCCTAATTCGCATACAAAAAGGCATTGATAATGGTGCTCTTATTCTTTTGCCTCACTTTTGTGAAAAATTAATTTCAAGCCAAATAATTGTTCAAAGGTATATACATGAGTTGTTTTAGGTTCTTTGCTTGATCTAAGTCATGTTCTATAAAAAGGACAGTATCATCCACATATTGTAGGATAGAAAGACCATCATCTACTAGGTGGGGAACTACCCGCTGATCTGACAGTCTAATTTAGCACGGCCAATGATTATAGCTAGCATGTGAACCACAATGTTAAATAGGATTTCCCTGCCGAAGGCCTTTTGAAAGGATCGTAGGTGCCGACTAGAAGGGGGTGTAACATTCTCAATTTTGCGGGTTTGAAATTTTTTTTAAAGAGGGAAGGATGTGCAACTATGTAATATATGTTAAAAATATTTTATTTGGATTTTTATCTCAAATTAATCAAAGGCCTTGAATTAATTTGAGAGCAATAAGTGTGTTTTTGAATTTTAAATTGATCATTATTTGAAAATTTGCTCCAAAAATATTTTTACTGAGTTTCCCATGGTCAAATTGATTTATTGGAATTTTTCTGAAATTTTCGTAGGTGTTTTGGTATTTTTAAAGGTCCTATTTGATTTTCTGCTTTTTTTAATTTGAAAAAGAGTTTATATATTTTTTTCTCAACCTGGACCGCCGGCCCGCTTTCCCTTCCTGTCGGGCCCCGCCTGGGCCGTCGCCCCACCGGCCCGCTTGCCCCGTTGGCCCACCCGGCCGGCCTCCCCTCCCCCTCCCTCTTGGGCCGCCGGCTGGGCCTTGCTAGGCAGCCCACCAGGCCCCCCTTTTCCTCCCGCCTGGGCCGGCTGCTGGGCCAGCCGAGCCGCCCGCCTGGGCCGGCTTCCAGGCCAGCCCAGCAGGCCAGGCTAGCGCCTCCCCTTGCTTCCTGGGCCGCCTCTAGCAGGCCGGGATGCCCGAGCCGCCCGCTTGGGCCTTGCCAGGCTGCCTAGAAGGCCGCGCCTAGGTCGCCTGTGCACTGGTCGGCCAGGCCGTGCGCCAGGGCAGGCAGGGCACCCGAGCGGCTGGCCGAGCGCGCCTGTGCTCGCGCGTACGCGCGCCGCCGCCTTCCAAAAGCTTCGTGCTCTTCCGTTTTTTACTCCAATTAATTCCAAATTTCCTCTTTCCTCTAATCAGGCTATTTCTTTCCTTAATCAGTGCTCCCTTCCCTTTTCCTCTCCCCAATTTCCCCTATAAAAATCCCCTCTGCCCTTTGTTTTCTCCTTTTGATTTCTTCTCTAAAATTTCTTCCACCACCTCTTCTTCTTCTCCAACTCCGGTGGAACTCCGGCGAGCAATTCTGGCCACCACGTACGACGTCCCCCACACCGAGGCGCTGCTACCCGGAGCTTCCCTACGACGACGGGCATCTCCTACCGCAAGAATCCACGAGCTTCTTCCTCTTCATCAACCGAACCGCGAGCTTCTTCCTCAACTCCGGCGATCTCCTTCTCTCCTCATTTTCTCCACCCACGGTGAGCCTCTCTCCAATCCCTTCCCAAAGTAGACTCCCATCAACCCGTAGATTATTTTCCCTCTACCAATTTTGGCCATCATCCACCTCCTTTGTGTAGCCATTAATCTTTAAATCCTCCACTTTGTCCTCTGTTACTGTAGCATGAACAGTACATGCATGTACGGTGCCCCTTTTACCTCTCCTCTGTCCAATATTTTGAATCCATCTAATCTTTGCCCGATCTTGGATCTTAGGAGTAAAATGGAACCTTTAGAGCCCCATGAGTCCAATGGTGCGATCGGATTATTAATCCGACCACTGGATTTTAAATTATATTTAAATTTGGATGAAATTTGATCTAATTTCGTAATAACTTTGTACTGGATGATTATTGTAAACTGATTCTTTTTCTGTAGATTACTAGTATGATAGTGAGTACTTCTGGAAATTTTCATAATTTTTGGATTAGTATAGAATTTTCTAGAATTAAAATAAGATTTATTTTAATTATTAAAAATAGTAAAGCCCTTTGTTATTTTTATTCAATTTTTTCTTAGAATCAGAGAACCCTAGAACTCATTTACCATGTAAACCAAAACATTTTTCCTACAATGGTTAGGGCTATAGAAATCAAGATGTGTTCTAAATCTATGTAAAATTGTTATTTAAATTCTGTTTTAGCAATAGTTTCTTTATAAATCTGTTTTAGCTATTAAAAATCCATGTCCAGAACCCAATAAATCATGTAATATTCTAGGAGTGATGTCAAGTCATCAGAACCCATTTGGCATGATTAAATAATACTTTACCATGCTTTTAGTGTAATTTTCATGCTTAGAATGATAGTTATAATTACTTAAATTATATTTCCAGAACACTTGCAAACATGAAATGTCTCTGGAATTGGTATTATGACATGAGATTCCAATTGTATGATTTATTGATGATAATTAGTATTTTCCACTTAATTGTTACACTAGAAATGCTAGTAATTGCCTTAATTAATTAACGTTTAGATTAAAAATTATTATTAAATCATTTTTGGTACTGTTCCAGTACTGTTAACATGTTCCAAGTTTAATTAGGTCGTGTTAATGGTAGAGAATAGCTTTTAGCTTTTTCTAGTCTTTAAAATAATAGGAAAGCATGTGTAAATATGATTAGAGGTTGTTAATTTATTCCTTACTGTTATTAACCATTATAAATATTTAGGACCTACCTAAATATTTAGTTGTGGTTAATTGTGAATGGTTTTGTTCTTTTGTCATAATTACTAGCATGTTAAGGTGCATGTTGTGTGTAGATATATGTATACCTATTAAAATACCCGGTAAGGGATAGATGTTATCTTTATATATATATGTGTGTGTTATATATGGTTATGGCCAATCCTAGAAGACCTAGCTTCTATCTTCTTCGCGATGACGCTCTCGCGCCATCGTTCCATCCCACCTCATCTTACCTTCGTCGTGCTTCTTTCTCGTGTTGCTTTTCGGAATGCTTCTTTAGAGTTGGTTATTTATTTCTTTTCTCATTGCGTTGCGACGATAGGGAGTGAAGAGGCCGACCCGGTGACCGAAACAGCTGAAGAAGGACAGTACTACCACGAAGGCATGCCTCTTTTTCTTGATCATATTTGATCCTATATTTTTGAAAGTCATTAATATTTTGTCTTTTACAACCATACATGCTGTTTTTAATCCAGTAGCTAGCGTGTCAATTGACACACTTTTACCCTGTCCGCTTGTTGCCCTTTTGACTTGATACCCTGAGTAGATAAATAGGTTTTATTCTGAATAGAGTAGAGATATGCTTAGCCATGCTTAATTATTCATCTTTAGGTTGTTTTGATTTGCCTCTACGGAGGAATGAATATCGGATCGATGATCCTTGTTGAAACTTGTTGAGCTCGCTGAGCTAGGGTCGGATGCCCGATGATTCCCTCTCTCTATTCTTCCTATTCTACTCTGGGTGAAACCATCTAATATGGTGCGGGCGGCAGCTGAATCAGTGTTGAAGGAGCATATGGTTGCCTACCCGCAGAAGGCTGGTTTAAAGGAATCATTTGTCGTCCGTACCGCATAAGGCCGAAGTCATGTAATTGGAGAATTGTGTCAACAGTACAACCACATGCTATATGGGCACTGGCTTGGTCAAGTAGGTTAGTCAGCCTTTGGTGTCGATGTTGCCGTACCGCAGAAGGGGTGGATGTAGCTACGAGGACCTTCGGCACGGATGGGGGGATCGGAGGGTGAGGACATACTCTCAACTCCGAGCTAGACCCGGTGGGCATGTCACATCAAAGGGGGATCTAGCTAAAAGACCTCGTCACAATCTCCCTGCCGGTACACCGATAGGTGTGTACTATGCTGGCGACGGCCAGTGGCAATAAGACGAGATTGTGTCATGTGGGTAAAGTGTACACACTCTGCAGAGTAATAAACTAATCGATTAGCCGTATCCACGGTTATGGACAGCACATGACTCATTCTTGATGAAAAGGACTTATCCCTCTCCCTCTTGCTACGTCCCTCTACCCCTTTGCTGATGAAACCTATGGCCGAGCTAAGGCAGGAGTTCCTTGCTCGAAGGTGTTGGTCGAGGACCACACGCTGAAAAATGCCCCTGATACTAAAACTGTTTTACATCAAAACAATGCCTTTGAATCTACCCTAATATTTCAACTAAAAGTTACTTTACGCAATTAAGCCATAAAGCCTTCCTTTGAAGCCTTGCATATAGTATGGTAGGACCATCTGCTGCCAGGTGGCTTGCTGAGTACGTGAAGTACTCACCGTGCATGTGTTTCGTGGTGGTGTGCAGAGGATTATGCTGAAGAAGGAACCGATGAAGACTTCTTCTATGATGAGTCCGAAGAATGAGGTCGCGTAGCCTACGTCAAGTGCCTGTGGCAGAGTTGGAGTCGCTTCGCTTTTATTTTCCGCTGTTTGCCTCTGATGTAATAAATGTCATTAGACATGGAACTTGTAAGCCATGTGGCATATTGTACTCAATTAAGTTTTTAAACTTTGAATGCATGGAATGTTATTCATTTCGCCTGTGTATCGTCAGCGTGATCCTAGACTGACGAGGATATACACAGGGGGGTCTAGTAGTTGAAACTACACTCTCACGGGGGCGAATAGGAGGTTAACCAATTTTAAACAATTACTTTAATTTTTCAAGATTAAGGCTTAACAGGTTGAAGGGTTCAACTAGCTGTGTGACAGGTCAGATACTTTGATATGTAAATTAACACACAGCTATCACACAGGTGCCTAACACAGGTGAACTAACAACCCTAAGCAAATGTGAAAGACAGATAGCTTTGTAACAGATAACTTGCACAAATATGAGACAAGTAATAAGACAACTGTGACACAGCTAAACTGACACAGGCAAAGAGTAAAAGTCACAGCTAGATTATGTATATCAGTGAATCATACAAGCATGCAACCAGATGAGCAAGTAAATGCAAAATGAAAAATACTTAGAGAGACAAGGGATTTTTCACCGAAGTTCCCACTCTTTTCAGAGAGGTACGTTTCCGTTGGAGAGGCTACTCCGAAGAGATAACCAGCACTGAAAAATCGTGCTTGTTCTCCCAGTACCTAAGCTTTCAGGTCTCTTGCCTTAGCTTGTGGAAATCTTTTCACCTTGCAGCAGGTAGACCTCAGATCACCTTCACAAACTACTGGGCCAGCCCACACAAGCTTGGGAGGTCACCAGCAACTCCTACACCTGTCTAGGAGTAGACACTCTAAAAAGGAATCTACAACGCAAACTCTTGGAGGAACCAGTGCTCTTTGCTCAAAGCTCTAACTCTCTCTTGAACCAAGACTTAGGAAGATTGGCTTCTGTTCAGGAGAAGAGATGTTTGCAACGGTCGAAAGTGATTCACAAAGGTTGGCAAAGATTGCAAAGCTTGAGGTCCAAGACCTCCTCTGGTCCCCTATATATAGGGTCCACAGACACCTAACCGTTACACTCATGCCACGTAGGATTAAATGGGTCACCGGTGACAGGCACCGGTGACACAGCTAATCACAACACACAATGGTGGCCGGCTCAGGCAGACCGACACCTGTGTCACCGGAGGTTGACACAGGTGAAACCCTAACTGACGTAGCCTCACTACTCAGCCCGGTCTTGGCACATTACATGCTCTCAGCGCACACAACTAACTCTGATGCCTACTCAGGAGAGCACCTCCAATAGTCTTCTGACTCGGTAGATAAACTATTGCAGTGCAGTTCCCTTAGCATTTTCAAGCTCTCTCCTGGCACAGAGATGTACCTGAGTCATAGAGCAGTTGTTTACCTGTGACACAGCTGTGCCACACAGGTAACTTTGGCTCTAGGGTTTTAGGAAACTAGCACAGTAGTGTGCTAGCACAACTCAGTTTCACACTTGTGCAAAACTGTTGTTACAGGGCCACTGACGTCAATGCACTCAGTGCCATCGTCCAACACTCTGAGCATTGAGCAAAAGAAACCTCCAGAAGTCATTGCTACTTCATCCCTCTTGATAGTACAGGTGTTTCCTAAGGACTCAAGAAAACTAGCAAACGTAGGCTTCAGCTTCCACCAACTGTAGTCACGGGTCTTGACGCATCAAGCAACCTTCACCTTGCTTGCAACTCCTTGCACAGCACCGGCTTCTTCACAGCTACGGCACAGCTGCGCAGCGCCGCTATCTTCTTGTCCTGAGAAGCCACCTTTGTACTTTTGGGTCATCATCCTTTCCTGGATGACTCTTCTCCCTGGAACCTAATCATCCTGCTTACACTCATTGTAAACATTAGATTTCAGTTTGGGTTGCCATAAACCATCAAAATCCATTTAGGGGCCTAGATGCTCTTTCAATCTCCTCCTTTTTGGTGGTTAGTGGCAACCCATTGAACATTATCAAATAAAGATATGAATGAGTAATACATGTGTAGGTCGTTAGAATATACTCCCCCTGAAGCTGTGCATAAAAGATTTGCTTTTGGAATGCAAATGCACAGATTTGAATTGTAACCATGAGTAGTATTTTCTCACAACTTGCATTTCATCAGTTCAGAGCGTTAAATGAATCATGAGTAAAAGACTAAGCTGAACTTATAATGATGCAGTTTTTATAGATTCTTTTAAAGCATGTTCTGAGCATTCATTAACATGTGTTATGATTAGAGCATACAAGCAGAATATGTGTGAAGAATCAGAGCATAAATCAGATCAGAGCAACAACCATTCACACATACTAGCACATGACAGAATAGCATAGCTCAGAACATAAAGTAAACTGCATCAGAGCATCAGAGCGTAAAGAGACGACTTAATGTGATCAAGACATAAGGAAACAAAATAAGAAGAATAAGTCTTGATACACAGCAAAACTCTCTACCCCCCCTTGAATATATATCTCCCCCATCAAATATCCCCCACCAAAGGTTTTCTCCCCCTAAAGCCCCTAAAGCTTTTCTCCCTTCTCTCCCCTTGCTTCTCTCCCCCTTTGACACTAAACACCAGAAAAGGGTTAGGGAAAAGAAACTCCAGATTTACTTGGATCTCAAGAGCTGAAGAACCTCTGAGAGTTGAGTCTGCATTTGATCAACCTTTGTGTGCAGACTGGTCATTTCTTCTCGGAGTTGGAGATTCTCTTTGCGCAGAGCTGCAAATTGAACAGGCGTGACCTTGTTCTGGTAAGCTCTAGCAGCTGCTTGGGACATCAGCAAGGAAGAGAGGGTGCCGTCTTCTGCTACCTGTGTCACAGACACAAGCTCAGCTGGGTCAGCCGCAAGATCACCAGCTATGACACTGGTTGGCGCAGGGAGAGGAGAGCCATGGGGCTATGACGCTGGATCTTGAGAGGCTGTTGGACCAGCTGTGTCACCGGGGAGTGGCACAAGTGAAACATTTGGCTCACCAAAGAGTGTTGGCACAGCCATCTCATCAGGGTGATCATCTGCTTGAGGTCTGAGCTGGGTTTTGGCTGTCTTCACTGAGATATCAAAAGTTGATTCTGGAAGACCTGTTCTCTGAAAGATCATATACATGATGTATGACCCGTACCTCAGCTTAGCCTTCTTATCTTTCTAACAGCATCAATTTCATGAAAGATGTAACATGTCACATCAAAATGCTGATTCTTAGCAATATGCACTAACACCTGCCACACTGGATTGTACACTGCATCTGTGTTGCCTCCTTTTGGCTGAAGGGTGACATTGAGAATCTTTACCAAGTGTTTGGCAGTGATGGTTATGCCCTTGAAGTACACATGATCTGAAGGGGCATTGGCAGGGAATGTGAAGTTCCTTGGATAGAACTTTCCTCTTCCAGCATTTGAGACTAGCTCTAATTTGAATAGATTAGGCATTTCAGGCTCCACATGTGCATTAAACAGGCTATTGAACTCTAGAGCTGTAATGGATAGCAATTGTCCCCTAGTTCTCCAGAGCATGACATCTTGATTTTCTTGTTCTACACACACAGTGGCATAGAACTCCTTGATCACTTCAGGATCATAGCCTTGTTGAAGATTGCATAGGAACTCAAGGCCCTGCTGCTTGTATCAAAGATGGAAGAGTAGCCTAGAGTCTGTGAGAGTATCCCAATCAATAGCTTTGCAATCTACAAACCCTTTGGATGATAGAATTTCATGATAGACCCCCTTTTGATTGTCATTGTGAAACTTGGAGTCAGAGCAAGCTAGCTCAATGAATTCCTTGTCATCTGTGAAGTATGGACAGGTTGATCTCATCTTAATATAAGCACTAGAGCTTAGAGATGCAACCTTGCTCTTGGACTTCTTGGGGTCACTCTTGGGTAGCTTCTTCCAAACAGAGCTGGGCATAGGAACTCCATCTGTCCTTGTTCAGTCTGAGAGCAGAGGAGAATATATAACTGTACTTGGATTCCAAGTCCTCCTCATCATCAGAATTTCCTGGAGAACTATCCTCTTGTTCTGCCTCTGCTACTGCCTCTTGTTCTGACTCTGAGCTGGAGGAAGATTCTTCAGCTACATACTCTTTGTCAGAGTCTGATTGAGGCTCCCTTGCTCTTGGAGGAGTCACTAAAACACCCCTGCCATCATCTGATAAGCTCTCAGAGCTTTCTTCTTCTTCTGCTGAGTCACTTGCCTGTGCCACAGGTGAGGACTGTGTGAGATGAGCAACAGGTGAAGTGACTTCGGTGTCAACTGTCTGTGACGCTGATGGCAAAGGCAGTTGTGAAGCTTGCACTGGGGCATCTACTACCTGAGACACAGCTGGTTGAGACAGCTGTGGAGTTGCAATCTGAGCAGAGTCAGAAGGCTTATCTGTTCCAGCCTTTGGCGATGATGTGGGTGCTTGGGCCTCTTCTGCAGCCTGTTCCTCCATCTCAGAGACAAGGAACTGTGAAGGGGATATAGGTCTATGCACATCCAGGGATGAGAAAGTCTTAGTACTGATTGAGCTGGAACTCTTCTTCCTTTTTCTCTGATAAGTGTGCATGCTTGCTTTAGCTGGGATCACCACCTGTGCCACAGGTGGTGACATCTCCTTCTTTAACTCCTTCAGAGCCTTCTGTTGTTGAACCAGCTATTCTTTCAAAGATGGTTTGGAGCTCTGTGAGGTCTCAGAAATGATTGCGACCTCTGCATCTGACTGCTTCTTGGTTTGAGGCTCATCAGAGATTACTATAGTTTCAGATCTCTTCCTCTTGAAGCTTGGTACAGGCACGGCTGCATCTTCTTGTCTGAGATCAGGAGAGAGCAATTTTTGCTTGATTTTGATCTCTGCTAGCAAAGCCTGCCTAGCAATACCTCTTGGAGTGTTCTTCATTTTGGCAAACAGCTCATTAATCTGTTGCAAAAGGTTACGATCTCTGACATCTGAACATGGAACCGCAATGGGTTTTGATGCTGAAGCTGATTGAGAGTTGGATGAGAATGCCTTCTGCTTCTCAAGGATTTTCTGTCTTAAATCCTTCTTGGCAGACTCTGAGGTGGCTGCCTTTAATTGTAGATGCAGATCTGCTATTTCACATAGAAGTGCTTTATCTGCATCTGTAGGCTCTTCAAAAGCGATTGAGATTGGCCTGGCCTGCACTGAGAGCTCAAGATTCTTGGCAGTGTATATCATAAGAAGTTGTTTCTTCACTTTCTCATCTGTTGTTGCACTAATCTGATTTGCGAGTTTGTCCATTTCCTCTAATAAGAGCTTGTCATTCTCTATGTCTACTTCAGACATTTGTGGTTCAGAGACAGGCTCTTGAATTGTGAGTGTGCCCCTTGGCAACACTACATCTGCAACTGAGGTCTTCTTGACCTTCCTGATTGCTTGCTTAGGCTTCTTAGCAGCTTCTTTGCCCAAAGATGTGTGCTGGACTCCCTACTGTTGATCTTGTCCTCTTGGAAGGAATAAGTTGAGATGAGCTAGACTGTCCAGCCTTAGTTGTTGCAGCAGCCTTCTTTTCAGCAGCTTTCTTCTGCCTGTATGCTTTTTGCTGTGCTCTTCTTCTCTGAAGAGCTTCCTCTCTCTGTCTCAGCCTCTCTCTTTCTTGATCAGAGTCTGAGATGATAATCTCTCTGCTTGACTCTTTGGGATCTGACCATTGGAGACCACTATCCTCTCTGTCTGACCCTGAAGACATCTGTAGAGACGAGATAGATAAGAAAGAGTGAAGGAAATAGGTGTTCCTAAATGCAGAAGATAGTAGCTGTGTTGGCCACATGTGTGAGGACAAGGTGACACAGGTGTGGACTTAGAACCAAACTAAAATCTCCGCCTGTTGAATAGGCATGCCTGTGTGACAGGTGAGATCTTAGCGGTGTCACAGCTACGCACAGAGGCGGAAGGCAGATTCACGAAAGCTAGGGTTTAACGAGGTTTTGCCACTAGGTTTCGAGCTAGATGAGACCAGAAGGCTAAACAATAGCTAAACCAACCCTAATCAAGGACAATGCGCTACTGGATTAAATTCTTGAGCGATTGCATTGACATGAATTTAGGTTGAGCACAAAGAAGCGTTGGCTGGAGCTTACTTTGATCGAAAACTTGGCAAGGCACGGATAAAACAATGCTGGAGCGCCTCGGAAAGCTTCTCTGACGAGTTGAAGATTTTTCAAAGGGCGGAATACGCGATTTCGATGAAAACTCGAAAGTTTAGCGCTCGGCAGAAGTTTGTGGGTTTCTGCGGTCGAACAGGGTTTCATGGGAAACATGAGTTCCTTTATATAGACCGAAGGGTTATGAAGTGGCTGTGTCATAGCCGAGTGGATGACCTGTGACACAGGTGAGTGAAGAAAAATCCCTATAACCAACGAAGTTCAAAAGAATTCACCTGAGACACAGGTGGATGACTCAGGTGACAAGTTTTTTATCAGGAACACCAAGATAGGGAGAATTTTGGTAAGAGAGAAAGCACTTGAGCACTATCAGAAGGGTCCTTATGAAATCTTCCCAATGTCAGTTTGCCAGAGAATCAAACAAGCAAAGCTAAAACTGACAAGAGTTGATTTAGAAAACCCAGTTAAGATAGGAAAACATGCACACAAAAGATGTGCACAAATAGCTCAGTGAAAACTTTCAACTCAAAGCATAGAACACACCTGTGGCACAGGTGGGTAATGCAGATGAAAACATAGACATTATAAACGCATGAACATATGAGCTAGACACCAAGCCAAACCTTTTATTGCAAGTTAGAGACATCAATGATACTCAATTCACTCCTTAGGGCACAGAATCTAGTCTCATCTAAGGGCTTGGTGAATATATCAGCTAATTGTTTTTCAGTCCTTACATGGCATAGCTGTATGTCTCCTTTCTCAACATGGTCTCTAAGGAAGTGGTGCCTCACTTCTATGTGTTTGGATCTTTGGTGGTGTACTAGGTTGTTGGCTAACTTAATTGCACTTTCATTATCACAGAAGAGGGGTACTTGATTAAAAGATATGCTGAAATCTTTCAAGGTCTGCCTCATCCATAATAATTGAGCACAACAACTACCAGCAACTGTATACTCAGCTTCTGCTATGGAAAGGGCTACTGAGTTCTATTTCTTGGATGACCAGGACACCAAGGAGTGCCCTATGAATTGACAAATACCAGAGGTGCTTTTTCGGTCAACCTTACACCCTGCATAGTCACTATCAGAATAGCCAACTAGCTCAAAATTTGCACCTTTGGGGTACCACAAAGCAAACCCTGAAGATTGAATCAAATATCTCAGAATCCTGCATACTGCCACTCTGTGACAGTCCTTAGGGTTAGCTTGGAATCTAGCACACATGCATATACTTAACATGATATCTGGCCTAGATGCACATCAGTATAGCAAAGAACCTATCATGGACCTAAACTCTTTCTAATCAACAGATTTATCTTCAATGTTTAAGTCCAGATGACCATTAGTTTGCATGGAAGTGTGAATAGGCTTTGTATCCTTCATGCCAAACTTGGTGATGATGTCCTTGGTGAACTTTTCTCGTGAGATAAAAGTCCCTTCCTTGAGTTGCTTGATCTGAAGTCCTAGGAAGTACTTGAGCTCACCATCCATGCACAACTCAAACCTCTTGATCATCATATTGCTAAACTCATCACTCATTGAACGGTTAGTACTACCAAATATTCTATCATTAACATAAATTTGACACACAAATAAGTCCTTTCCATTCCTCTTAGTAAAAAGAGTTGTGTCTACTAAGCACATTTTGAAACTGTTTTGAAATAGAAAATCTTTCAGTGTATCATACCATGCTCTAGTGCTTGTTTTAGACCATAAAGTGCTTTGTGCAATTTGTAGACATAGTGTGGTTTCTTAGCATCTTCAAAACCAGGTGGTTGCTCAATATAGACTAATTCAGAAAGTTTACCATTTAGGAAGACAGACTTCACATCCATCTGATATAGCTTGATGTTATGATGTGCAGCATAGGCAAGAAGAATTCTGATTGCTTCTAGTCTTGCCACTGGTGCAAAAGTTTCACCAAAGTCCAGACCTTCCACTTGAGTGAAACCTTGAGCAACTAATCTAGCCTTGTTCCTCACCACTAGTCCATTTGTATCTTGCTTGTTCCTAAAGACCCATCTTGTTCCAATGACATTGTGGTCATGGGGTCTTTCCACCAGGGACCAGACTTGATTTCTTTCAAACTGATTCAGCTCTTCATGCATGGCATTTATCCAATCAGCATCCTTGAGAGCTTCATTGACGTTCCTGGGTTCAACACTGGAGACAAAAAAGTAATGTTCGCAGAAATTTGCAATACGAGAACGAGTAGTCACTCCCCTATGAATGGCACCAATGATTTGATCTACAGGGTGATCCTTCTGCAGCCTACTGATCACAAGGGGTTCGGGGTCAACCACCTGTGTCACAGCTGTTGGTGTTGCCTGTGACACAGCTGGTTCTTCCTACGGCACAGCTGGTTGAGACAGGTCCTCTACATCTCGTTGATCATTGGCTGGGTTGTACTCGAACTCGATGTCTTGCTCTCCAGTGTCTTCACATAGTGGTGGAGCAGGTGGTTCATGATCACTTGGTGAGGCGGATTCCTCCTTGACAGTAGGTCTGACCTCACCAGTGGATTTCTTGAGAATGTCCTTGCTCCCTACATCATTAGCAACTTGCTCTCCTTGAGAACCATAAGATTTATCAAAGTCCACATCTATAGATTCTTCAACAACCTTTGTAGAGGTGTTAAAAACCCTATAGGTGTGGGAATTAGTAGCATAACCAAGGAAGATAACAACATCAGATTTAGCTTCAAACTTAGAGAGGCATTTGCCTTTTCTATGAATGTAGCACTTATAACCGAATACTCTGAAGTATGACAAAGTTGGCTTGTTGTTGGTGAGCAACTCATTTGGAGTCTTCTTGAGCAGTGGGTGTAGATAGAGTCTGTTGATTGAGTGGCAGGTAGTGTTGATAGCTTCGGCCCAAAATCTTGGTGAAGTCTTGTACTCATTGAGTAGTGCCTTGCCATCTCTATCAATGTTCTGTTCTTTCTTTTCACTACACCATTCTGCTGTGGGGCATATGGACTTGAGAACTCATACTTGATTCCATGCTTGTCCAGAAATGCCTCCACCTTGGAATTTTTGAATTCAGTCCCATTGTCACTTCTGACTTTGACTAGATTCACCTTCCACTCATTTTGCACTCTAACTATGAGATGCTTGAATTTCTTGTTGACCTGTGTCTTCTCCTTCAAAAAGAACACTCAAGTATAGCGAGAAAAATCATCTACAATGACAAAGCCATACTTGTTACCTCCCAAGCTCTCATATGTTGTAGGACCAAAAAGGTCAATATGTATGAGCTCAAAAGGAGTGGTGGTGGTCATGATGGTCTTGGGATGATGGGCAACTCCAACTTGCTTGCCGGCTTGACATGAACTGCAGAGCTTGTCCTTCTCGAACTTCACCTTCTCCAAGCCTATGACGTAGTCATGTTTGCTCAGCTTGTTAAGAAGCTTCATCCCTACATGTCCTAGCCGCCTGTGCCACAGCCAGCCAACACTGGTCTTGGCCATGAGACACCATGGAGCTGCAATAGGCTGTTCGTTGAAATTCACAATATACAATTTTCTAGACCTGCATCCTTTGAACACTTGTGAATCATCAGATAGTTTAAGGCTATAACCTCATCAGGATAGAAAGTAACTTTCATACCTGTGTCACACAGCTGTGACACAGACATTAGACTATAGCCTATCTGATCCACAAGTATAACATTTGATAAAGAGTGATGTTCAGATATGGTAACTTTACCAATGCCATTTATCTTTCCCTTAGAGTTGTCTGCATAGATCACATATTTGCTTGGCAGATTCTCATTGGTGATCTCTACAAACTCCTCCCTGCCTCCAGTCATATGTTGTGTGCATTCACTGTCCACAACCCAATCAGTTCCACTGGAGACAGTGTCCTTTGATTCTTTGGCCATGAGGCACAAGGGAGCAGAGATGGATGACAACTGATCAGCCTTGGCGTTGATCTTTGAGCTGTGTGACTTGGCTGTGTCACAGCTGGACACATCAGTCATGTTGATGGTAATCCCAACAACTTGTTCTTCATCTTCAGACTCTTCTTCTGATCCTGAATCATCTGACACCCAAGCTTGTCCAACATAAGCTCTTGTAGTAGCTTTGTTCTTGGCATAGGTTGGATGCTTGTTGTTGAAGGTCTTCTTTTTTCCATGGAAGTCTTTCTTCTTCTTGTACAATCAGCAGCAAAATGACCCTCTTTCCCGCAATCAAAACACTTGTTGTCCTTGACCAGCCTCTTTCCCTTGAATCTGTCATTTGAGCCAAACTTCTTCTTCTTTCTATAGAACTTTCTGAAGTTCCTTGTAAGGAGGTTCAGTTCATTTTCTTCTCCACTTGTGATCTCCTCATCAAGGTCTTCACTGCTCTCACTATCTGGTTGTGAAGCTGAGGCAGTGTCTTCAAAGCAATGTTCTTTTTGAGTGAGGAGGGTAGACTGTGCTTGCTTTCCTGCTTGATCTCCATCTCATGCGTTATTATCCTCCCTAACACTTTAGTGGGCTTCATCTGATCAAAACCATCCTTCTCTTTCAACATTAGCACAAGAGTCCCGTAGGGTTTTGGCAGCACTGACTGAAACTTCTTGATCACATCTTCATCATCTACACTGTTTGATCCAAGAGCCCTCAGTTGATTGGTGATGATAGTGAGTCTTGAGAACAAGGAGTTGATGTCTTCACCATGTTCATACTCAAACCTCTCAAGCTTTGATTCCAGCAAGCTTCTCTTAGACTTCTTCAGAGTGTCGCTGCCCTCATAGATCTGCTCCAAGGTATCCTAGATTTCCTTGGCAGAGTCCATAGTGCTAACTCTGTTAAAATCATGTTCTTGGAGACCCATGAATATAGCTGTGGCAGCCCTTGCATTATTCTGAATATTTCTCTTATCATTGATGCTTGGTATTATGGTGTCTTCCAACCTGTAACCTGTAACCTGTATTCACAACATCCCAAACATCTGGATCTATGGCGATAAGATGCATTTGCATCTTTCTTTTCCAGAATGCATAGTTAGTTCCATCAAAGATATGGATTTTACCCTCATAGCCTGACATCCTTTAAACTCTGGCTGTTAGGCCAATTCAAAGAGCAACCTGCTCTGATACCAATTGAAAGGATCGTAGGTGCCGACTAGAGGGGGGTGAATAGGAGGTTAACCAATTTTAAACAATTACTTCAATTTTTCAAGATTAAGGCTTAATAGGTTGAAGGGTTCAGCTAGCTGTGTCAGGTTAGATACTCAGGCAGTATTTGATATGTAAATTAACACACAGCTATCACACAGGTGCCTAACACAGGTGAACTAACAACCCTAAGAAAATGTGAAAGACAAATAGCTTTGTAAGAGATAACTTGCACAGATATGAGACAAGCAATAAGATAACTGTGACACAGCTAAACTGACACAAGCAAAGAGTAAAAGTCACACCTAGGTTATGTATATCAGTTTATCATACAAGCATGCAACCAGATGAGCAAGTAAATACAGAATGAAAAATACTCAGAGAGACAAGGGATTTTTCACCGAAGTTCCCACTCTTTTCAGAGAGGTACGTCTCCGTTGGAGAGGCTACTCCGAAGAGATAGCCAGCACTGAATCGTGCTTGTTCTCCAAGTACCTGAGCTTTCAGGTCTCTTGCCTTAGCTTGTGGAAGTCTTTTCACCTTGCAGCAGGTAGACCTCAGATCACCTTCACAAACTACTGGGCCAGCCCACACAAGCTTGGGAGGTCACCAGCAACTCCTACACCCGTCTAGGAGTAGACACTCCAAGAAGGAATCTACAACACAAACTCTTGGAAGAACCAGTGCTCTTTGCTCAAAGCTCTAACTCTCTCTTGAACCAAGACTTAGGAAGATTGGCTTCTGTTCAGGAGAAGAGATGTTTGCAACGGTGGAAAGTGATTCACAAGGGTTGGCAATGATTGCAAAGGTTGAGATCCAAGACCTCCCCTGGTCTCCTATATATATGGTCCACATGCATCTGACCGTTACACTCATGTCACGTAGGATTAAATGGGTCACTGGTGACAGGCACCGGTGACACAGCTAATCACAACGCACAACGGTGACCGGCTCAGGCAGACCGACACCTGTATCACCGGAGGCTGACACAGGTGAAATCCTAACTGACGTAGCCTCACTACTCAGCCCGGTCTTGGCACATTACATGCCCTCAGCGCACACAACTAACTCTGATGCCTACTCAGGAGAGAACCTCCAACAGTCTTCTGACTCGGCAGACAAACTATTGCAGTGCAATTCGCTTAGCATTTTTAAGCTCTCCCCTGGCACAGAGTTGTACCTAAATCATAGAGCGGTTGTTTACCTGTGACATAGCTGTGCCACACAGGTAACTTTGGCTCTAGGGTTTTAGGAAGCTAGCACAGCAGTGTGCTAGCACAACCCAGTTTCACACTTGTGCAAAACTGTTGTTACAGGGCGACTGACCTCAAGGCATCAGTGCCACTGTCCAGCACTTTGAGCATTGAGCAAAAGAAACATCTAGAAGTCATTGGTACTTCATCCCTCTTGATAGTACAGGTGTTTCCTAAGGACTCAAGAAAACTAGCAAACCTAGGCTTCAGCTTCTACCAACTGTAGTCACGGCTCTTGACGCATCAAGAAACCTTCACCTTGCTTGCAACTCCTTGAGCAGCACCGGCTACTTCACAGCTGTGGCACAGCTGCGCAGCGCCGCTATCTTCTTGTCCTGGGAAGCCATCTTTGTACTTTTGGGTCGTCATCCTTTCCTGGATGACTCTTCTCCCTAGAACCTAATCATCCTGCTTACACTCATTGTAAATATTAGATTCTAGTTTGGGTTGCCATTAACCATCAAAACCATTTAGGGGCCCAGATGCTCTTTCACCTTTCTTTGTTTGAAATAGGGAAAAATGCTATCATTAATCTTGATACTAACACTCCCTTCGGTGACAAAGTTTTGGATCCATTGAGACCAACAAGGCAAAAAGCCTTTCATACCTGAAGTTTGTTGGAGAAAAGGCCATTACCTTGTCATAGGTCTTCTCAAAGTCAAATTAAAAAATTACTCTTTGCTTTTTCTGGTGCATTTCATGGACTAATTCATGGAGCGTCACCACTCCATCCGTGGTATATCGACTTGGCATGGAAGTTGTTTGAGTAGGTTGAATGATATTCTCCGCAACAGAGTAACTAGATTTGTGGCTACTTTGGTGAAGATCTTAAAGTTGACGTTGAGAAGACAAATTGGTCTATATTGTTGTAGGCGTCTTTCATTTTTTGCAGCAAAACAATGACCCCAAAATTAAGCCTATACAACGGTACTTGACCAGCTTGCAATTCATGGAACATGGTCATTAAGTCCTCTTTAATCACCTCCTAGAAAACCTGGTAGAAGTCAGCCGGGAAGCCATTTGGTCCCGAGGCCTTATTGTGTTCCATTTGGAACATAGCATCCCATACTTCTCCATGAAAGGGGCCATAAGGATACTTGGGGAATTTCATCACACCAATTTTCATCCATATAGAACTCATTCGCTTCTGGAGAGACGAAAAGGCCTTTATAGTAATTGGTAGTGTATGTCTTTAGATTGAGTCCCCCTGATCTCTTTGTCTTCCTGATCAAGATGGAAGATACACTGTTTTCAGCGTTTGCCATTAGCCACAAAGTGAAAATTAGTATTATTGTCACCCTCCAGAAAATGCTTAATCTTGCTGTGTTTAAACCATTTTAACTCTTCCTCACGTAGAAGACGGGCAAGTCGATCATTGGCCATCTGTTTTTGATAAATATCATCTATGGACGGCCCAATAGATTCAGCTTGTTTATCGAATGCATCAATAATAGCAAAAAATTATTTCTTCTTTTTTTTGTAAGTTGTAGCATCCTAATTTTTAGAGCTTTTTAAAATCTTTTATTCAAAAATCAGAGCTAGAAAATTTCATTGTTTGTTCTCAAATTAATTAAAGCTTTATTGGAATTTCCCAAATTAAAGCGGAGTTAATTTGAATTGATCCAACTTGAAATTGGTTTGCTTTTGAATTGGAATATGTCTCCTGGAGCTTTCTCAGAATTTTCCATAGTTCATTTCGTATTCAGTATTGATTCATTGTTCTTATCCAACTCAAATTTGAGTCGAACTCTTTCCCTCACCCTCCTATAAATACCCCCACACCCCTCTACCTTTTCCCCACTCCTGTACACCTCTTTTCCATGAAACTCTAGCCCCCAAACCCTCCAAACAGCCGTCTGACTTGTTTGACATTTTCCCTTTGACTCGTTAAAAATACTCCAAAACCCTTTGGTAGGATTGTACCTCTATATGTCTTGTTTCTAACCCAATTGACGGATCATGATTTCGTTAAGCGAGAATCATGCAGTGTCCAAAAATCTCCGATCTATCCAAAACCGATCTACGTCCTGTTCCAATTGTTTCATGTTGCAAACGTTGTCACCACCCATTACTTAGTCTCCTATCATTTTGTGGTACGCTGTGACATTATTTTTCATCATTAATCTTTATCCAAAAACACTCGCATCATCATACGTTCATCTCTAATAATTTTGTTGATAACCCAAATAATAGTATTTCATGTTAGACTATAGTTTCATATAGTTTATAGTTCTTATATAGTTCTTGTTTTCCGTTTACAATATATTTCTCTGTAGTATTACATAAGACATGTTCAGACTCTGTCTATTTTTGATATTTATTTAATGAGGCTTAGTTTATGTATATAGATATTGTTGCATGATGTATATTAGATAGTGGCATATGCATATATCCTTATACATCATGGATGCACATATAGTTTGATTCTTATTTATTGAATGATTGCTATATAATAGTTAGTCATGTTATTAACCTCTGTTTATACATCGTTTATATTTGTATAATGCATTTTGATATGGTTGCATATATAGTTATGCATACATGTATAAGCATATATACAAGGAGCATTCCTAGTTTTAGATAATAGTCCACTATCAATTGGTTTAGCACATCATTTTACTCCTATTTATAGTTTAATTATTTGTCTGAACAATTAAGTGGTACATGGTCATCATGACTTTATGTTGCATAATCATATTATTGCATATAGTCATAAATATGTATATATATAATTGGACTTTTGTTGACAGTTGGTATTACTAGATTATGTTATATGTTAGTTGGTTGTTATATAATGTGTATGTACTAGCAAGCATAGGTTGTTATTTCATATGTGATACTAGCATGAAGGAATTTAATGTTACCGTGTGTTATATAGCAATATAATTTATATATTTATATATTATGGGTGTATAGGTATATACCTATGTTAGATAATGTTATATGATATTTTAGTGTATTTCTAGCATGCGTAGCTTGTTATCTTATGTTGCATGTTCATAAGGTGGTATACAATCACAAATATATGGTTAACCTTTAGGTGTCAATTAAATATATATACTGTAGAACCTAGATAAAGTTGTACTGCTTCTCTAGGTTTCACATGATGAATACTTTGCCACAGAGTTTGTTATTGGAGTTGAATGTTAAGTTGTAAGAATTCAACGTTCATGTTTGAAATGTGTATATCGGATGTTCCGGTATTTTGATCGGTATTTCCGATGTATTTCGGAAGATCCGTTCTTGACTATGTTTTTATCGCTCTGGAAAAACTGGAGTCTCTGGTTTAATGATTGGTAATTCTGATGTGTTTCGGAAGTTCTGAGTTTGAGTTCGGAGGTTCGGACTTTCATTGCCGGAAACTCCAAGGTTTTCTGGAAGCTCCGAGGTTTGAGCGAACCAGATGGTCCGATGTGTTTCGGATGTTCCGAGATTGAATTCGGAGGTTCAGACCTTCATCTTCGGAAGCTCCGAGGTTTTCCGGAAGCTCCGAGGTCTGTGCGAACCGGTTAGTCCGAGGTGTTTCGGAAGTTCCATTGTTGAAGTCGGAATTTCTGAGCTTGAAGTCGGAGCCTCCGACTTCCATTTTCAGAGGCTCTGAGTTCAGGATCTGGACTCAGCGTTTGTGAGTGCCCGGCAGATTTCTAGATCGTATGTAAGGAGTCGGAATTGAAGTTAGAGGCTCCAACTTACAATTTCGGAGGGACCGAGTTCGGAGTCTGGTCTCGGTTCTCAGATCGCGTATGGGAGAACGGGAGGTTCTGATCCAGGAACTGGATGTTCCGATAGTGAAAACATTTTGTCCACGTGCTTTCTGATGAATTAGAGTTTGGTCAAATTTTCTCGTAAAAATTGATGGAATTATTTTCTCGATTAACTTGGGTCAAGTAGAAAACTTGTGCTCGCAACCGGTTTGCTTGTCTACTAGTGTGCAGGGTCAATGAGTGCGATGGTGGTTCGGTCACGAGGATCAGCATGACACCTAGAGGGCGGAGATGCGATCAAGTTGATCACGACGACATCGGGCAGCTCAAGATGGAACCTTAACGGATAAGGCAAAGGTGGAGACAAGATGTGAGGACCAAGTTGGTGCGAGGGCACTTTTGTAAAAGTGCAGACACCACCGAAGCAAAATCAAAGAAATCACGGCGGTGGCCAATGTTGCAGTTTAGGATTAGGCTTGCGGTGGTAAGGAGGTTTGAGGGTAGATAGGTGTTTTAGATGCTTTGGGATGCGTGCTAAGAGTCCTATGCTCTAAGTTGGGCTTTGAGGCCCAAGTGGAGAGGGGTATGCCTCTTCTATTATGAATTGGAGATGGTGGGTTTGTAAAACCCTATCTCTTTTTGGACAATCTCTTGGAAGAGCTGCTCAGGAGAGCTTTGACCTAAGTTGAGAGACTTTTAAACATCAAGAAAATCAATACAAGAAGAGTTCCAAAAAGGGAGTATGTGTTCTTGAGTTCTCTCTCTCTCTCTTTGGATTTTTGTTCTCTTGCCTCTGTCTTTTTGAGATCTCTTAGATATGGTAGGTTAGTGATGAAAGATCATGTTAATTCCATCCTAGCATACTCGAAGAGTCTCCCATTCCCATCTTGATTTCATATCTATATTGGAGGAAAAAACATGTTCTTCGGGTTTTTAATTTTGATTCTCTTTGAGGGTTCAATCTCGTCTTTTGGGGCTTGGAATATGTTTCTAGGATATGTGACATGATTTTGTGTTAATTCCTTATCAACATACCTCACAAGGTCCTAGGAATCAAGGATTTGATTTTCGTTCATCTTATTAGCTAGGGCTGATTTTTGAAGTTAGAAAATAGCAGATAGCAAATTGGTTTTTTCTCTTAGCACAAACAAGCTTTTGACATGATTCCAATTAGAATAGCTTCATAAGTCTCGTGTCTACCATTGTGCAAAATTTCGTTCAATTCCGTTGGGTAGATCAAAATCTGCGAACGTTTTTCCGAGCAATAGTTTGCTGGTTTTGCCAATATCGGAAGCTCCGATTTCCTCACTCTGGAAGTTCCGATCCACATTGGAAGTTCCGACCTGGAAGTTGGAAGTTCCAATTTTTCCAGAGAGTTCAGAAATAGGGTCACTTCAGAACTTCTGGTAAGGTTGGAACTTCCGATATTTCTACTCCGGAACTTCTGATCTGTCTGGTTTTGGCTCCACTGATTTTGATTTTTTTTGTCGATGGTTTTCCGCCGCATTCTCTGATTTGAATACATTGCATTGTGTTTTTGTTTTCAGAAGAAAATTTTGAAACTAACATTCACCCTCCTCCCTCTATCAGAAGCCACTGATCCAACATATATGTTAGCTAATAATCATTATTTACTAAAGTATTATAATTATTATGTGTTTATATGTGGATTGATTGCAGCATTGTACGTACACAATAACATGAGTAGAGTTGATGTTATGTTATGAATTGCATATATGTATGATGCATGTGATGTAGATGCTAATTGTTATTTTGTCATATAGTTTATTACCTTTTGCATTGTCAACAATGGTTGTTAAAATTTCCCTTCTGAAATTATAGCCACAGGATCGTATGTTTGGTGTTATGCTATGTCGTGCCTAATCTCAATTTCATGTCTACTCTATCTGGCTTGTTACATGATGTCCAGTTGTATGTTGCACAGCAGTTCATATAGATTGTCATCTCGCATATCATCATTTTTTGCCGACTAGCATGCTAGGAGCTTGCTTGTCTACTAGTATGATAGGTCATGCTTGTTTTACCAGTATGTTGGGTTTTTATGTTTGATTATATGGTTGTGCTATGGTTGTCATTAACCATCTCCTTTCCCATTGCACATCTATCTCTATCTCGCATGTGGATTAACTTTAATCCTTTGACATGCAAACTTTATCTTCCATAAACCTATCCCTTTTTTAGAATGATTTTGGTCCAGAAGACCATCTTATGAGTACATGTACTCTATCCGGTTCAGATACATAATCTCACACCTTTCTATTTTATCTTTCAACAGCCATATCTCTTCACCTTTGTCCTCTCACACCTATTCGACGTTGCTACTCCTATTCTTCTAGTATTTCCATTTGATATTTAATTTGGAGTTATATTTATTTGCTTTGCACTTTATTGATGTTGCGACAAATAGGAAGTATCGATGTTGAGTAAGGACAAGTTCCTGCAGAAGAAGACCAACTCGTCTGCGAAGGCATGCCCCCTTTTCTTGATTGTGTTGATCATATATATATTTAAAGTTATTATATTTTATAATTTAGAAACATGCATGCTGTTTTATTCCTGTAGCTAGCGTGTCGATTGATACACCTGTACCCATATCCGCTTGTTGCCCTTTTTACCAGGTATCCTGAGTAGATTATTATTTTAATATTCAGAATAGAGTAGAGAAATGCTTAGCCATGCTTAATTATCCCTAGGATGCTTTTACCTTGACTCCTCGGAGGAACGATCTTCGGATCATTGACGTTATAATTGAAACTTTGTTGAGCTCGCTGAGCTAGGGCCGGATGCCCATTGTTGTGTTCTCTCTCTTTATTCTTCCTATTCTACTCTAGTTGAAACTTACCATCTAAAAGGTGCAGGCAACAGCTGAATCATGAGTTGAAGGAGCAAATGGTCATTCCTTACGAGTTGAGGAAGCCACTAGTCAGCCGTATCGAATAAGGCTGAAGTCATAATTTTGAGAAGTGTGAAAACAGTACGACCACATGCTATATGGGCACCGGCTTGGTTAAGTAGGTTAGTCGAGCCTTGGTGTCGACATCGCATACCGCAGAAGGGTGGATGAGGACCTTGGCACAAAAAGGGGCCACGCAGGGTAAGCGGGTGTATGCTCCTCCATGTCGAAACCTAGTGGGCATGTTGGATCGGGAGGAGATTAGCTAAAATACCTCATCACAATCTCTCTGCCAATACACCGATGGGCGTGTACTATGCCAATAGCCACTGGTAGGCAATAAAACGAGAATGTGTCGTGTGGGTAAAGTGTACAAACTCTACAGAGTGTCAAACTAATCGATTCCTAATGAAAATGACCTGTCATTCTCCCCCTTTTTATTTCCCCCCTACCCCAGTTCTGGAAATGTGAAAAGGTGGTTGGAACCTATGGACAAGTTTACGCCGGATGCCTTACTCGTATGTGTGGGTCGTGGACTCTCACATTTATGAGAAATACCCCTGATATTAAAACTGGTTTTCATCAAAATGATGCCTTCGAAATTAGTGTACTATTACAACCAAACCTATTTTTATGCAAAAGAGCCATAAAACCCTTCCTTTGCTTAAGCCTGCACGTAGTCGTAGGTTTGCTTATGAGGAGGCACGCTGGGTATGTGAAGTACTCATCGAGCATGTTGTTTGCTGGACGTGTTCAGATATCCATGAGGATGATAAAGTCTATGAGGTATCTTCTACGTCAACGTTGAAGTTTAGGTCACGTGGCCTCCATCGACTGCCTATGGTTGAGATGGAAACATCTACGCTTTATTTTCCGCTGTGTTTCTGAATGGTAAGGGACATAAGTCCTAGTTACTTTATTTAGTCATATCATTGTTATAACTCAATTGTTTACATTTCTAAAATGTTTCGTGATGTGTGCAGTGGTATCAATTCGCCTGTGTTCATCAGCTTGATCCTGGACTGATGTGGAGATATACAGGGAGGGTCTAGAAGTTAAGTCTAGATTCTCACATAAGTCCACTTGTGTTTTTCGCCCATCCTCATAAATGTTGATGTAGGCATCTTATTTTTCCGTGGCACTGAGAAATAGGAGAATCTGCTCCATTCTCTTTATGCCAACAAGCCGACACTATGTCATGGAACCCGTCTTTGGTTAACCAACCTAACTCAAATTTGAATAATGGTTGATTGCCGCTATACGCTGGAGACCCAGTGTCCAGAAGGTGTGGGGTATGATCTGAAAGGAAGCACTTTAGAGCTTGAACCGACACTAGTGGAAATTTTTGTTCCAAATTGGTGATGGAAAGTACTCTATCTAGTTTTTCAAAAGTTGGGTTAGTCACCGAGTTTGCCCAACTGATTTTTCTACTAGACAGAGAAATTTCACATAAATCTAACGTGTTAATGATCTCATTAAAAAGTAAAGGCCATCGAGCATCAAATTATCATTATTCTTCTCATCCGGGTGCCAAATGATGTTGAAGTCACCACCGACCAAGAGCGGTAGGACTTCAGTTCAACATGCATCGACCAACTCAATCAAGCAACTCTCTTTTTGATGTCGTTGAGCCGCACCATAAACAACCATTAGTGCCCACTAAAAGTCCTCTACTTTATTCCAAAGAGAGAATTTGCAAAAAAAATTGCCCCTCTTCAATAGATGCGACATTTACTCTTCAATAGAAGTGATGTCTATAATGGCAAGTTTCACACGAGGGAGAATCCCTCTTGACTTGCCATGGGGTGGGGGGTAAACAATGCCATTCCTAATCTTGTCTAGCACTCATCTGTTCTAGAGTGTGTTGCGGTATGGCATTTTTACCTGGTTTTAAAAGAGCAACAAAGTCAAGGTCGTGCTGCACCACTAGTTCAACTATGTGATCATATTTAGCAAAGTCTTGAAGACCTCTGTTATTCCAAAAATCTTCCTTTCATCTTGAACAATATTGTTTTATTTTTACTTTTGGAGCAGTACTTGTTTTTCCCTTTGTGGATGATTTTTGGACTTCTGATGAATATCCTATAACCCAGTATGTAAGTGGTCCAACCCTCATCCAATGCCTCATTAGAAACAACACCACATATCTTATATAAGAGGTCAAGATCCATACTATCTTGATCCACCTCCTCCTCCTCGTTTGAGGCAACTAAGGTCATCGACTGCTTGGGAGGGTGTCACGAGAGATAATGTAGCACATTCCATCTCGATATATTTTAATTTTTTAATAGATAAGGCAACATCATTATTATTTTGACCTAAGATGATGCCCACCTTATTCAAGTTGGAAGCAACAATAGAGACATCATATGAAATAAAGGAATTACAATAATTACTTTGCGTACCTTTCACACGTATTAAAGTTACGTACCGTGGTTCCCCGCATAGCTCGTGTCCTAGAGTCCTCCTCTGCCACTGGAATATCCATCTTGTTAGGAGTGTTTAGGCGATTGTTGCACCAAGGGCCACATTTAGAATAGAGGGCCTTGCCAGAGAATGAGCCTGCTCCTGCCGTAGCAGCCCCCTGCAGTAGCTCCACCACGGTGGAGGGCAAAGGGGAGCCATGCAGCACTACCACCCTGCCTACCACGGCAGTCCATTGTGAATTTGGCTTCAGTGGTGACTCCAAACCCTTTCCTGACTAGAAAATCCCTTAGGCACTCGTACCATGCTCTTGGGGCTTGCTTGAGCCTATATATTACCTTAGGGAGTTTATAGACATGATTGTGGAATTTGGGATCATTGAAACCAAGTTGAACTACATATACTAGTTCGGATATTGGACCATTCAAGAAAGCACTCTTGACATTCATTTGATGTAACTTGAAATCATGATGAGTGGTGAAGGCAAGCAATATGTGAATGGTCTTAAGCGAGCAACGGGGGCATAGGTTTCACTAAATTCCAAATCTTTAACTTGGGCGAAACCTTGCACAACTAACCATCCCTTATTACAGATGAATCTTCATCTTGCTTGGTTCAGAAGATCCACTTGGTCCCTATGATGTTTTGATTTGGTCTTTCCACCAATGACCAAGCCTTGTTCTGGGTGAAGTTGTTCAGCTCTTCATGCATAGAATTCACCCAATCCAGATCATTAAGTACTTCTTCCACCATAACGGTTCCAAAAAAGAGATAAATGAGTAATATTCACACAAATTGGCAACCCAAAATCGAGTGGTTACTCCCCTATTCATGTCATCAAGTATGTTGTCGATGTGATGCTCATGTTGAAGGCATTGGTGCACTCAAGGATGTAGTGGAACTTATTGAGTTCATCCTTCCTCTTCTTGTTGTTGTTTTATGCTCACAGTTGAGTCTTGCACGGATTAGACGGCTCAACTTGCATGGTGTAGGTATGGGTTGATTCGCCACATTCTTCATCAATTTGATATCTCCTAAGGAAATGTTCTTTATTGCTTGAGAATGATCCTTGTCACCTACATCATGTGGATCAACTTGCTCCAACTAGAATCTATTGGTCTCACAAAATTGCACATCACATGATTCTTCAACAATACCGGTGGTTTTATTGAGTACTTGATATGTCTGTAAATTTTATCCGTACCCAAACAAGAAACTTTCATCGGATTTAGGAGAAAATTTAGACAACCTATTCTTCTTGTTCAAGATAAAACACTTAGTACCGAAGACAAGAAAGTAAGGGATTTTAAGCTTGTCCGTTGTGAGTAGCTCATAGGAGATATTCTTCAAGAGGCGGTGAAGATATAACTGGTTTGTTGAATGGCAAGCATTGTTGATAGCTTCTGCCCAAAAGCATTCAGAGGTCTTGTACTCATCAAGGATCATTCTATGAGCGTCCAGTTCTTCCTCTCTGCCACACCGTTTTGTTGAGGGGTGTCTGGTGATGAGAACTCTTGTTTGATCCCATCTTTGTCCAAGTAATCATTTAGTGCATGTTTGGCAAACTTCTTGAACTTCTTTTGTGTGTCACCTTTGTCATTCAAAAAGAACACCCAGGCGTAACGCGAGAAATCATCAACTATTACCAAGCCATACTTATTACCTCCAATGCTAATGTAGGCGATGGGACCAAAGAGATCCATGTGTAGTAGCTCTGAAGGTCTCGTCGTCGTCATTATGTCCTTTGCGGAATGAGGTGCTCCAACTTGCTTTCAAGCTTGGCAAGCACTAGAATTGTTCTCAAAAGTAGCACCTGTTAGCCCAACACACGCTCGCTCTTTAGAAGCTTGCTCAAATTTCTCATTTCAATGTGGGCTAGTCTACGATGCCATAGCCACCCCATGCTAGAGTTAGCCATCAATCAAGTCTCAAGGTGAGTCTTGTCCAATGAAAAAGCCACAAGATAAAGCTTGCCTTTCATATGACCTTTGAAAACTAAGGATGAATCAATGTCGGTAAAAACAGAAATATATGTTGTTGCACAAAGTTGAGAGACAAGTAGCCAATTATAATTCAAAGACTTAACAAATAGTACATTTGAGATGGATAGATCATTTGAAATTGCAACGCTACCCAATCCCATTACCTTGCCTTTAGCATTGTCACCGAATACAATATTTTCATGTGTTTTCCCTTCACTTGTGGATTGTTGGAACATACTCTTTTCTTCGGTCATATGATTAGTGCATCTACTTTTACTACTAGAGGAGTAGTCATACAAAACAAGTTTAAGCATGGGATTTAGGAATCCATCTTTCCGTGGGTCCTTTCATATTAGTAACAAGATTTGGGCACTTGAATTGTGTTCTTCTTTAACCTACTATTTCTACGGCCAACATATTCGGCATGGACACTTCCATCATTGTCTCTCCTAAGCACAAATAATGCATAAAATACACCACCACTACCAATTGTCTTACTCAATTGGTGTTTCCTTGTCTCGTGCCCATGAATGAACTTGGTCTTTAGATATTGATGGGGCAGCCAAGTCTTACCATTCTCATGGAACTTTGGGGTGAAGCCAAATCCCTCATGGTTGAAGTTCTCGACTTGGTGGCTCAATTGTTCTTTGAGGGCCTTACCACCCTTGTGGTATCTGAGCAAACCAATATTGTGTTGAGCCTTTAACTTGGCATTTTCACTTACCAAAGAGGCTTCATCAAAAAGAGAGTTAGCAGCACATTTAGAGCATGACAAGTTTTCATGTGCTATAGAGGCACTAGGCAACTCACTAATAAGAAAGGAAGTTGCCTTGAGATTCTCATGGGATTTGGAGAGAGATTCTTTTAGAGCACTTAAGATTAAGAACCCTTTGTCTAGTTGGTTGTAATCTCCCTTAAGAGTCCCTTGAGCTTTCTCAAGTTTAGCATTAGTAGCTTCGTAGCCCTTGATCAACTTGATCAAGCCCACATTTTTCTCTCTCTCCTTCAAGGAGTCTCACTAAGCGTCTCCGAGTCAACACTTAGCAGAAACCCTAAACAAGGTTCCAGAGACTACGGACACTCCAGGTCATAGATAGAGGAAAGGCTAGGGTTTTTTGTGGGGATGGATTTGAGGCAAAGATTTAATTGAGCATTTCGAGCACTTAGCCTAATTTCCAACCTTTGATCACTCCCCTCTTCATAGTGTGGCGTTTCCTATAGTTAATGTGTTTCAAATCACTAAAGCTAGGAAATGAGATCTAATCTTCATGATTTCCTTGCTGTGTCCCTTTTTGAACTTTTTAGGGTTCGTCAAAGCCGGTTGGACTTCACATGTGGGACTAAAAATTGTTCATTCACTTGACAAATACATTAGTCCTTTAATCGTTTGTCATTACTCACCAAAACCACTTAGAGGGCCTAGATCCGCTTTCAGAGATTATGATGCCAATGTATAAAATGTTGGTTTAGCTATTAAATTGGCATGGTTTCATAACTTTTGGGATGCTAAATACTTGGATATGTATTTCAACGGGTTAAGAGTACTTTTTGTTTGTGTTCCACAAAGGCCTCAGAAGATGGCATCGTGCAAACTTTGTTAACTGAACCTCCGGATGGCTGTAGCAATCAAGGTAATTGTGCAGCTGGACATGGCAAGGTAATTGTGGAGCAGTTTTAGTTGCGAACTAAGCTCAAGATCAGATTCTCTGGGCTGGCGGTCATCCAAAGAACCCAGGTGCGACAGTGATCACAGCTTACTTGCATGCCTCAGGGTGATGTGAACAGGAGGTTTTTTCACCATCGTGTCAATGGTAGTCAACGCAAGAACTATGTCCAATCCATCGAAACGACCAAGATATGGTGATTCTGGACCACTTCCACAGCCTCCTTGGTTCTGTTGTTCCCTAGGAGGTCATTCTCAATTGGGCCTCTCTCGGATACACCCCTACGCCTCTCGGATTTAGAGGCAATTTTCGATGATGAGAAAAAGGTGCAATTTTTAGCATACCCTTACGGAAAGCTCTGGGTCCTAACGGCTTCATTGGCATCTTCTTCAAGCGCAGCTAGCAGCTCATCAAGGGAGACATTATCACGGCTATGGACCAAGTTGCAAACCTTCATGGTTCCTGTTTGAGCCTCCTCAACTCCGCCAACATTGTGCTCCTGCCAAACAACTACGGAACTATTAGCCTAATCCACAGTTTCCAAATTTTGTGCCTAGTTGTTAGCATTGAGGACCACTTCGGTTTTATAGGAGTAGGTGTCGGTCAACCTGAGCGCCTTCATTAAGTGTAGATGCATTCACGACAAATTTCTTCATGTTTAGAATATGCTCCGTGACCTCTACTCTAGGAAGGTGCCTGGCCTCTTCATCAAGCTAGACAATTCGAAAGCCTTTGATTGTGTCAGTTGGCCCTTCCTCCTTGAGGTGTTCCCCACTTTGGGTTTTCCAACAAAGTTAAGAACTGACTTTGCCTGCTATTTGGCACCTCTTCGTCTACGGTCTTGCTCAATGGTCAGCCGGGGACTGCTTTCAGTCATGCTCAGGGGCTCCGTCAGGGGACCCTCTATCAGTCTGTCCCCAATGTTTCATTTTCACCATTGACCCGCTCCAGAAGATGTTCAGGCGAGCTTCATACTTGATTCTTTTGAGGCCAATCAAGGCAAAAAAAGGCTTCTTCCGATTATCTCTTTATGCTGATAACGCGACCATTTTCATGAACCTAGAAGAAGAAGAGTTGCGGACCATAGTAGGGATTCTAGATTTTCGAAAAGCCAATGGGCTTTTGACAAACTTGGACAAGACATAAAATTTTCCAATTAACTGTGAGAGTATTGATTTGAATATGGGGCATGTTTTGTAGGCCCAAAGAGCTCAGGGGGCTTGGCATCTTGGACTTCAAACTTTTCGCTCGGGCTTTCCAAGTGCGGTGGCCTTGGTTGCAGTGCACCGTCTTGGACCTCTTTCATGTAGGCACAAAGGTTTCTTTGGGGAATGGGTGTAAAGCAAGCTTTTGGCACAACCATGGACAAATGGAACTACTCCAAAGGAATTAGCTCCATCTTTGTTTGCCTTAGCAAGGAGGAAGAGGCAAAATGTGCAACAGGAGCTTCAAGAAGATCTTCGGATGTAATCCTTTCGTCTAATCACAACTGTCACGTAGATCCACATATTTGTGCAACTATGGATTTTGCTCAGAGATGTTCAACTCGACCCAGCGAGGTAGGACGCCATCACCTGACTATGGACGCCAAACGGGGAGCATTCGGTTTGATCGGCTTACAGAGTGCAGTTAGCCACACCTTCTGTACATTTTGAGGCCGACAAAATTTGGATATCCAAGGTTGAACAGAAATGCAATTTTCACCTTGTTGCTTCTCCATTCGAAGGCCCTCACAGCTGGACGCGTGAGAGGATGGCCCCATAATCATGTTTATGTGCTTTATCAAAGGGACTGTGGGGCATTGTCTCCCATTGGATGGGTGCCCATTCGGTCTTGGCTCATAATGATTGCCCGCTCAACGACTGGTGGAATAAGAATGTTATTGGTAG